>CAEFZY010027691.1:0-91318 GCA_903066815.1 Brachyrhaphis roseni
AAGATGAAGACGGCTCTCAGTGACTTTTACCGGTATGTTTTTTTTAACCAGCCCTGTTAGTGCTGTGTTACTACCGTATTGCTGCCATGTCACAGGCAGTGTTTGGAAAGAAAAGCTAAGATATATTATTAAAACTTTGAAAACACTTTCTGTGTACCGCCTGTATGGTGGCACACGCGGCTTATAGACAGGTGCGACTTATGTATGTACAAAATGGTTTTTCCTTTAAAAATGTACTGGGTGCGGCTTATAATCAGGTGCACTATATAGTCCGGAAAATACGGTAGTTAAAGTTGACAAAAACACTGGGATCATGAAGAAAACGCATGATTAGTTTTGTGTTTTCAAATCTGTAGCATATCCCAAGATCTTAAATTAGATTCAAAAACATAATTTATTTATTTATTTATTTATGTTTGCATGAAAATGCACTGCGTTGCAACATCCCAAATCTATTTAATAGTCTGAAGTGCAATAAACTGGGTGGATGTAAATCCCCCATCAATCTCTTAATCGGGACAATTGAAAACAAGGCGGTTTAATGCAATAAACCTTTTTAAATTAGAGTAAACAAAGATGATGGTTTCTCTTTTACAAGCATGTGGTTTTGTTGCACCACCCATTCTCAATGTGAGCCTGCCCTCTGCTCCTGGCATGACAGGAAGCAGGTTCTCACTGCGTGGGATTGTCCAGGCATGAAGACGGCTCTCAGTGACTGTTACCGGTATGTTTTTTTAACCAGCCCTGTTAGTGCTGTGCTACTACCGTATTGCTGCCACGTCACAGGCAGTGTTTGGAAAGAAAAGCTAAGATATATTATTAAAACTTTGAAAACTCTTTCTTTGTACCGTCTGTATGTAGGCACATGCGGTTTATAGACAGGTGCGACTTATGTATGTACAAAATGGTTTTTCCTTTAAAAATGTACTGGGTACGGCTTATAATCAGGTGCGCTCTATAGTCCAGAAATTACGGTACTTTGTTTTGTTCTTTCAAGTTAGGCACCATAATATTTTGTGTGCTGCACTCACTTGTTAAAAACATAATGCTACACTGTTTAGATCTCTTTCTTTCTTAACTGAACCTTGAAGCAGATGAGCTACAGCAGCAGAAGACCACTCTGCGTCTCACTTCTGTCAACTAGGAACAGAGAATTGAGGCTACAGCTTCCACAGAATCACCAAAATTAGACAAGAATAGATTGAAAAATGCTGCACAGGTGAATGAAACTCAAGTATGATATTCACATGGCAGTCAGAATTTTGCATATTTTACATAATTACCAAGAATTCATTGTGTGCTACATCAGCAATTCAGATTGGTGGATTTTGTGTAATGGTGTGGAGAATATTTTCTTAGATCACTTAGTCGCTTAATACTGAGCACCGTTTTAACACTACAGCCTTCCTCAGTAACCACAGTGCACCCATCTTCTGGGGGCTACTTCCACCAGGTTAATGAACAATTTCACAAAACTCAAATAACCTCAAACATGTTTCTTGATCATGACAAAGAGTTCACTGTACACCAATGTCCTCCACAGTCACTAGATCTCAATTAAACAAAGCACCTCCGGAATGTTGCGGAGTGGAAGATATCCATCATGGAAGGGCAGCCGACAAAACTGCAGCAACTATCATATCAATGTAGTCCAGGATCTCTGAGGAATGTTTCTGCACATTGTTGAATGGAAACAGTTCTAAAGGCAACAGGGGGTCTAACCCCTAAAATGAGTTTCTCAGTTGTAGGGATCTCTCTTTGCTCTTAGGAGTTAGCCAAGCAGACGCTAAGACTCCATAATTAGCTGGTTGCAAAGATCTATCCCTTTTCACTCCAACAAAGGGGTCAGAAGGGGAGTCTGAAAGGTGAAAAGCCAGGGCAGGGGGACACGCTTCAAGTGAGCCACATCTTTATGCTCCTTGTTTGCTCATTTTACAATTTATAGGCATTCTGTTCAAGAAGGTATGCGAACATGGTCTGTACTTTTATCTCACCATAAGATAAAATGGAGAAAAACCATAAAAGGGAAATAGAATGTGTATGTGCTAAAAGCAGGGATTTGTTTACCAGAATTCCTTGGCTTTAATGACATTCCTGAATTATCCACTGAAGTATCACATTGACACTGCTTTTTCTTATTGCACATCATTAGTTTTCATATTAACAATGGATGATGCACAGTGCATTGGTCTGCAACCAGCTTCTGCAACTGTATTCATTCGGCCTGTAGCCTTAGGAAACTTAATAAGCTTGCATAAACAGTGCTTTCACTGCATCTAATGGGAAGCTTTTTACAGCACTGGCCCCTTAGGAGACATGATTAAAGCCAAAATGTTTAAGACTTTCTGAAGGATATTCGCAGTAGTTAATACTTTGAGAATGATGCTGAGTACCAAAAACCAGTGATGCATACTTACATCTTTTAGCTAGACAATACAAATCTTCTAAATGATGTAAACATGAGACAGATGTGGGTCAAGAAGAATCACAGTTGAGGTTAAAATCTCATTTCAGCTGCTTGAATGTTAAGTTTTACAAGATTATACGCTGACATTAAAAATACATCATCTATAATTAGCACAAATACTCAGAGGCAGAAGGATCCCGACTAGGAAAAATACTACTTTGTTCTGAATAGAAGGCAAGGCATATGACCCACAATTAGAATGTCAAATTTTACTCAAGGTGTACTAGAGGTGACTAACTTTTGTTTTCTTTTGACATGGGTTTAATTTTATGATACAATGCTAAATAAACTATTCCAAAGAGCATAAATTGGGTAACTGAATTGTTGACACTCTGTTTCATGAGTAGCGAGTACCTATGGATACAAGTGTTTGAAATCCAAATCTGAACTGATTGTTGAACTTTTTAAATAAAATGGCAATGCAAAAAATTCATATAGTAAAATTTAACATGCCCTGGTGTTCTTAACAATCTTTTGTCCTTCTGTTTTCCCACCTTTACTATGTTTTGTTTTAAGCAAGACTTTTTTCTAAAACTATCTTATGCACATAATTTTATCCAAAAAAACATATATCCTAAATAACCACCTTATCTGCTTAAATTAATTTAAACTGTGTCAAATATCAACATTCATTAGAGTGCAAAAGAGCAATAGACACTTGTTTATCTTAATGAGTCAATAAAAACTTGCCTCATGGATGGATTACTACTTTCAGTAGTAATTTATCAACTTGCAATTTAAACCTTGATCCTTTGCTTACCTTGAGAAGGATGATTACCTGATGCAATCATCCTATAGAGGTGAAACTATAGTGAAAACAATTCAACTGCTCTTGAGTTTCAGATACTTTCAGATATCAACATTTTTATTTCATCTTTAGTTATGTACTGCAAATTTTTTTATGTTTTTATTTATATTTTTTCTATTGCAGACATCACTTTTTGGTTTTCATTGTGGTCTGACGCACTGTTTTTAATTTTAACTGATTTTGCATTTTTTTATTTTACTTTTTATTTTTTCCTCTTACATAAGAGAAAAACATCTTGTAATATTCTGTATCAATACATAAAAGAGGAATGGAAGGATGGACTATAAAGGTATAAAAAGGATTATGCAATGATACATTTTTCAAGACCTACAAATGAATGAGATATGAAAACAGAAAGAAGGTCTGAGAAGTACTTGAAAGTAACAATATTTTGTGCATATACTTGAATCCAAAAAGACTCTTGAGGACTCTGAAATGAAAATAATCTATTGGAATGACTCCTAATCAGGGTGAATTGAGAAGGAAAATATTCTCAGATATGCACTGTTTACTCCATACTTCCTGCTGTGGAAATCTACAGGGTCAAATCAAAAGTCAATATTCTCTGAGGCAAGTTTCTGTGGTTGAAAGACAGCTTTGTACTAGATGTACAAGATGTTTCACTGATAATTCAAATAAATTACTTTACATGCAATACTATCTTTTTTTAATGCCTTTTATTTTAAAATTATTGTGTCAAGGATATATACGGTTTATTGTTTTTGGTACTAGAAATATGTATACAAGTTTACACAAGATAATTTCAGATAATTTACATAATTACAAAAATGGATATTCATGTAGACTGCATTAGGTTGGTGCACCTCATAAAATAGATGGCATGATAAAAGAACAATATGTGGAAATATTTACTCAACATATATGAGCCAGGAAGTTAAATCTTGGGGACAAATGGATTTTCCAAATGGATAATTTTCTGTGCCATTTCTCCTATTAAAGGGGAGTTTTCCTTTTTAGCTGTTGCTACATGTTTGCTCACTGTGAGGAAGTTCTGTTAAGTTTACGGCACCATGCAATCAAGTGTCCACTGTTGATACACACTAATCCACGTGGAGTGAATTCTGCAAATCAATGACTTGATGCAATCTGCTGGATTTTCTTAGATAGAAAATGTTCTATCAATTTGAGTTATAAATTGAACTTGACTACATTGCTTACTAACTAGGATCAAATTGGAAGATTGACTTTGAAGCTGTCTGTATGATTGCCTTGAGATGACATTTGTTGACAATTCTCTCTACATAAGCTGAATTGAAAAATAATGACTTAAAAAGTGACTGGCTAAAGCAAAATTAGAAGTACAATAAAGTATGAAGTAGAACATTTGATTTTTAACAGTTTTTCTTTTTACCTGCAGAAGAGTTGAGTGTGTCTATGTTTGTACTTTGATATTTATGTTCATGTTGGCTGTGTCTGGTGAAATGTTTAGCATTCCTATCATCTTCTGTTGGGTTGTGTAAGCGATGGCTGGTATTTGTGTTCCAGTGTCACTCTTCTAACACATAGTGGAACATTGTGGTGTGATAATACAAAGCATTCTCTTCTTGGCCTTTGCAAAGGTGAAGTGGTGGCATATTTGATGAGTGGCCATTTAAAGAGCAATAACATTATCTGTAAGTTATTGCTATGAAGAAGCCACTGAGACCACAACACTGCACATATAATTTCCAGCTAGCCTAGCTCCAGGCTATTGTTAGCCTCCGACAGGTGGTTGTTGATATTGTGTCTGACGTGGGGCTTACATCTTGACATGTTGTGTCACAGCAGGTGTTTTTCTGGAACAACTATTTTTTGCTCAAGCTGTTTTTCTTCGCAGCATTTTGTGTAGCAAATGTGGTTTCACTCCTGTTTTACTAGCATTGTGTTGCTTAGTTTTAATTTAAAATGTATTTGACTATACTTAGAGCTTATTTCAATTTAGATAATCTAATTCTTTTTCCAAACGTGTAAATTGAAGATCTGAATGTTTTGGAAGCATTTGTTGCCCGCCTCTATTTTTAGCGTTCTGCTCAGGATGTGTCAAGCTGCAGAGTCGGGTGGAGATTGCCGACCCCTGACCACCTTCCTCTGAATGTTACAGTCGGAAACAACACATCAGTCACCTTTAGCACCAGTCATTCCCACCAGCAAAGCTTACGAGCCAGAATCCTCCAAAGAACCCGAGGAGCTGCTGAACAAAGCACATAGCTGCGTGTTAAATTTAGCATGGAGGTGTTTCTACGTGTCATGCATGTGTTGACGGGGAAGGTGCTGCTCTGTACCAGCCTTCAGCCCCTCAATCTTCTGTAAACATGCTGTAACAGGGCAACCTTTGACCCTTTGTTCTGAGCTGTATGTATTCTCTAATGGGAATAGAGATTATAATGCAGGTTATAGACATATGTATATAGAAATTAATCACATTTTATGAACATTTTCACATTTTGTCACCTTTTTCCACAAGCATCAATGGGCAATATTGACATTTTGGGTTAACCCATCTAATTGGTGCGCAGATGTTATGGAAGGAAAATAACACTTTTTTTCTTTCTTTCTTTTTTTCTTTTTAAAGTAAACTTTGATATTTATATGTATCTTTCTCCTTATTCTGATGCTCCTGAACAACACTTACTGCAACTACTGTCCTTCAGAAGTCAGCTAATTAGTAAACAGAGTCAGAGTGTGTATAATGTAATCTTGGTATAGGTTCAGCTGTTCTGGGAAAGCCTCGGAAAATTGTTGGACACGACCAAGAAACCCAGCGGACAGGGCAGGGATAAAGTTGTAAAAAAAAGTTAAAAGCAGGCCTAAGTTACAAAACAACATATTTGTTCCCCTCATACTGCCTATCTGAAAATGCAAAGTGTGTGGAACTACTGTACCTTATACTAAAAAGTATAAGGTACAGACACATCTACACTAAGAGGGAACAAAGAGAGCATGAATCAAGGTTTATCTATTATCAGTCAATTAGTGAAGATTTGATCAATTTATTAAAACCATCATAACTTATCTTGGTTTTAAGATAGCTTTATATTTTAAACTTTATAAGCAGATTGTGTTGAATCCTTTTTTTATCAGTTAAGACTTAAATGACTAAAATTAGTAAATATTATAGAATGAAAATTAAAAGTGTGTATGTAATTCAGGCTTCCATCACAAATTGACCGGACTACTGTAATGAGCTGTGTGCTGCTATTAGCCACATTTCCCTGACATGCGGACCGTAAGTTCAAAATGCAGCTGCTCGACTTCTAACCGGAGCACATAAAACATAATCACATCACACCTGTTTTGGCCTTCCTGCACGGGCTTCCTGTTGTTTTGAGGATACATTTTAAAATTTGAATAGATGAGGATCACAGATCCTCTTAAGCTGGGTTTATAGTTGACACTCTGTACAGAGCATGAGGGGGTGCACGACAAACATGTCATCATTGCCACTATGCATTGGCCTCGCGTGCTGTTTCGGCATGGACAGGGAAGCTGGTCAGATTTGATGCAGCCTCATCAAATCAGAGACAAAAAATTGAATTCACAAATTAAAAATAAATACTCTCCATCCATTCTGACTGAACTTAAGCTATTTTACAAAGAAGAATGGAGAGAAATGTTAGTTTGTAGATTAGCAAACATGCAAAGACTTCACCTAAAGACAATTGTAACTACAGTAAAATAGAACCAACATGGTACTGACTTCAGGTTTGAGAGCTCAATTGTGCACAAATTCATGCTTTCTCATAAAATCCCAATAAAATGCAATAAAATCTGTGGTTTTAACATGACATTATAAAAAGGCTTAAGAAGTATAAACACTTGCAAGCCACTGCATCAGTTTTTTGTTTTCTTTCACGGGACACTTACTTCAGAGATATTTTTATTACACAGTGAGAAACAGATTAAATTCCCTGTCAGAAGGTTACATATGAAATTAGCTCTTTATCTGTCTGCTCATGGCAGACAATAGTTTTGCTGTGGTTTGCGTGCTAAGGTCACTTGCAGACCTCTGCTCTGTCCTTCCTCCGTGTTCCGCTCTGGCAGCCTTGCAGTCCCCAAACATCCTTCATTCAAACCACACCTTCCCACTGTCCTAGTCAGATAAAAGCCCTGGGATTTTGCTACTTTCGCTGCCCTTTATTTATCTTTTCATTTGCTTCTGCATTCCTGCTCTTAGTCAATAGTCAACACAGACTGCAACAGGCATAATCATGTTTGCCTACATTCCACCCACACATTTGGCTTAAAGGCCGCCAGAATGAGTCAGTGAGCTATGAACCCAACCACCATTCAGTCCAGCAAGTTCTAGCGGTAGGGGTTCTGGCCATGGCCACGCTTCTAGCTGCATTGTGTTGTGTCATTGTCCCCAAGGTCACTTCGCTGCTGAGTGCAGCTGTAGTAAGGAGACAAACACAGGCCTGTTGTGGTTTACAGTAAGAGGATCAGAAAAAACAGAAAGGCTTATGTTTGGAACGGGATGTTGAAAATGAATTTCTCCTCAACTCCCACAAGAAAATCTTGTTTTTCCTGTCAATTTGGCTGTATATTGTTGCATCAAGAGAGAACAAGACATGAAAGAAACATACGCAGAATTTGGAGGTTTCTTTATTTCATCATTGAGGATTATCAAACACTACATCTAGAAGAAAGCACCTCACACAGTCAAAACAAGCCCACACCATCCACATGTGTGCGCCTGACCCAGTTTGCATATGCAACTTTTTGTCTAAACAGACTTGTATGTTTATGCCCTTAATTCTTTTTTGACTGAGTGAACCTTTCGTTATTGCACCTTTTCACCAAAGTCAAATAGCTCATAAATTGCTGTGTTTACCCTGCTCTCATTATCCCTCTTAATTAAATTAAGGACCGATATCAAATCAACATAACCTCAAGTGCAATTTAATATTTCTCTATAGATTTTCTTTAATTTTTTTTAATTAAGACAGGACTTATGAGCACTCATGGTGTTAGAAGCTAGTACATTTGCCTTGTAAAAAGGCGCATCTGCTGCATGATGAAGACAAACGGTGCAGCAATAGTTGCAGGATGACGGTACATGTTGACCGTAAATCTTAAGGATGACTAGAAGATTCAAGCATCTGGAAACAGCCCCGCAGCACGCTGATAATGAAGTGTCATAAATCAGAGAACAACAAACTGAATGCACTCAGACACAAGTGCACAGGAATGCACAATAAACCACAGCGCAATTAAAAGAGACGCTTATTTGGCCGGGTGGTTCCAGGTTCTGAGTGAGATTCTTAGCTGGAGTGTGTTTTCAAGTGATTTCATTGATGTTTTTCTTCAACTTACATTACCTCACTGATGATTCATGTCAGTGAAGATCATTGTCTTTTCCCTTGACTTTTTTTTTAAGACCATTTCAAAGGAATGTTGTAAATTTGTTCAGGCGATTGTATCATGTAAGGTTGTAAGCATTCAAGCCCCTTCTAACCTAATTGACACTGCATCTAAAGTGCTTAGCTTAGTCAGTGTTTTAAAAGTCTGACCCAGGATGTCTCCGACTGGTCCTTTGTGCGAAGGAAGTTGTGACAGTCTAATCTCTCTTCTTAACCCGCTCTGTGCTTTCACCAAAATGTCAGCAGCAAATCCACAAGCCAGCATAGTTGATACAGTTGGGAATTTGCGCTTATTCTCATTAACTTTGTCCCGTAAGCCCAAAAAAACGTTTACGTGTTGAGGAGAAACTGATGTGTTTTTTGTTTCTTGATTAGTTTCTTGATGTAATGTATATATCATGCATGACACAATGTGGAAAAAGTACAGTCATTGGTTCCCTTTTTAAATTACAAGCTAACTGTAAAATACTATTTTTCTATAAGAACTAATAGCAGTTTTTGTTGGCCATGTCTTGTGCCTTCAGGTCACAGTTCTTGTCTAATCCAGTAATGGATTTTTAAGACCAGTCAAGAGTCCGTTTATGTTAACGAAGACCAGGTCTAAGACCCTCAAGATCCTGCCTGAAACAAGACGCCCCATCAATTAGCTTACTTGTGTAAACATCTGTGAAAATGGGTGTCCATGTTTGAATTTTAATCTGTCCCACTTTCATTCAGCTGAGATGGAGACCATAACTCTACTCTGGAGTTTGAGTTACATGTGTCCAGTTGACAGCAGGACTGAGGGCCCACTGTGTGCTCAATATAAATATTAACCTCCTTATACAACTAAAAAGCCTTTACAATCCCTTGCAAACGTACTCACGCACCTTGAACTCCTTTTAAATTGCTTTTGCACAACAACCAAACACTGTTTTTTATTATTTTACAAACTACACCAATGCTGTGTATAACTGTGAATTGGACAGTAATTGATACATGCTTTTCAAAATGCAAATAACAATCTGAAAAGTGTGCCCCAAAGGAAAATCTGTTCTATTCTTTTCTATCTATTCTATTCAGTCTAAATCAAAACCTAAATCCAATTGAGAATTAAGTGTGGTATGCCATAGACTAATACAGTATTCACAGGTTTACCCCATCCAATCTGTCTGGGTTTCAGCAAAGAAGATTGGAACATGTATTTTAGTCTATAGATCTACAAAGCGGGTAAAGAAAATATTGTTCTTCAAAGTTCAGGCTTGCAATTTATTGCACTTGGAAGAATGGCGGAGCAAACCAAAGCCTCCAGATATGCACAAAGTATTTGCAAAGCATTTATTAGTTTATTTCTACTTTACAAGAGCTCGGTACTTTCTGTTTTTGAATCACATCAGATCCCAGTAAATGAGCTTATGGTAATTTGTATCAGACAAAATGTGAAAAAAAGTTTATAGAAAAAGAAATGCTATTGCAAAGTACTTGTGCTTTTGATCTCGGAATGGCTTTTTAAATGTTTTTCGCTGTTTTGGCTTGTACTTGCTGTTAAATCGAACATCTGGGCACTAATTTGCCTTTACTGCAGGAAACGTTCTAATATGTCATTACACCAACCCATTGTGTCATTTACTCACTTCCCCTATACATAAAATAAGTGTGGCACATGAAACCTATTTAACTGTGGAATGTCATCGCAAAGAATTTGGGGTCAAACTTTCAAGAAAAAAAGCTAACATGGGACTTTCTGACAATTTCTTACTTTTTGCGATCCTAATCTGACAGAGTATAGAGAAAAATGAATTTCTTTGAAGATGCACTGCAACGCATTGGTGTTGTTGATAATGAATAAGTAAATTCTAGATAACATCTCCAAGGGTTTTTGTGACAGTGCACATGCAATCCTTCCCTGATCACACACAGTTACCTTAAGATGCTTACTGACTGTTGGCCATATGGACCAATTTAGCTATTTGCGCTAAGTGGTGGAGAAAAGGTTTGGGTTAGCTTAAGACTCATAATCCCCAGCTAGCACAGACCATGGGTGGTCACGCACACACACATCCAACCTCCAGAGGTGGAACAGGCGATAAGAGGCTAACGGAGGGAAATAAATTGGCTTGTTGGATTGCCTGGGTTTGTGTATGAGCCACATGCCAGTGATTACTTATCACGTTTATAGAGGCACAAACAAAATATGCTCTCTGTTGGGGCAAATCAAAATGGCATCTGTCTGCAAGGCAAAGTGTTAAGTAATCAAGGCATATATTTTCCAAAACAAAGAAAAAGCTATTATAAAATTCTGCCATGTTAGTGTTTTACAGATCTCTAAAGATATGCTATAAACCATTTCCATCACAGGAGATTTTAAGGTTTTTAAAGAAACCTATTAAGGATTTTGTTTGAACTTGGAGAAAATGCCTTCAGATGTAGATGCAAATACACAATTTCTGAAGTACATGTACCATAGCAAAACAATTCGTGGGAAAATCTGTTTCACTAAACTGCAGACTGCGGTCGGGGAAACAATAACCATATGGCATGTAACTGTGCAAGCCCACAGACCTTTCTAGACACATGTGTAAGGGAAACAAATACCATACCCCCAAACCAGGTCACTTCCACGAAATTAGTGGCAGTAAACGAGACAGCTGAAGTGGCTCTGCAGCCCATAGGTCCCCAGTGAACACTTGACACTTGCCTGGACAATCCCACGCAGTGAGAACCTGCTTCCTGTCATGCCAGGAGCAGAGGGCAGGCTCACATTGAGAATGGGTGGTGCAACAAAACCACATGCTTGTAAAAGAGAAACCATCATCTTTGTTTACTCTAATTTAAAAAAGTTTATTGCATTAAACCGCCTTGTTTTCAATTGTCCCGATTAAGAGAGTTTATTGCACTTCAGACTATTAAATAGATTTGGGATGTTGCAACACAGTGCATTTTCATGCAAACATAAATAAATAAATTAATTAATTATGTTTTTGAATCTAAATTAAGATCTTGGGATATGCTACAGATTTGAAAACGCAAAACTAAACACGCGTTTTCTTCATGATCCCAGTGTTTTTGTCAACTTTAACTACATGGCTGCTAGTCATAGACTTATGTTTACTCCCAAAAAGTATGTGAATGGTATCAATTAGGTTTTTTGGCAATAAAAGTGCCAAGCAGAAATTGAAATGTTTTAAATTCTGTACAGTTTAACCATTTCTTCATTCATTCAATGTCTTTTTGTTGGCACCAAATCTCTTGAATGCTATCTAGAATACAACAATTTACACAAGTATTTGAACAAAACATGCATGTATTTTGTTGTTTCAGTCTGCAAAAAGTAACAGACATCACAAGCTGATATCAACGGGTTCACTCGCCACACAAAATGAACGGCTACCTGTAACGAACTGTAGTTTGAATTATAAGTGATAGTCCTCCATTAGTTTACAAACCGTGACTCTTTGTTGTTTTTTTAGTTTTGAACATTCCCAGACAGCTCAATTTGTTCTTTTTGTAAGCTAGAGAAAAATGTAGCAGCTTTCTATCGGCCTCTTGAGCAGCAGTGTGTTGCAGTACGTTGGGGAGGGCCAGCACTGGTACTATGTGCTCCATACACCTAAAATGTGGGGGAGTGTTTCCTACATTTTGCACACGGATGGAAATGTGGACATTGTCAGTGTATTACAGGAATTCTTTTTAATAGCTCCAATCTCTTGTAGAGGAGTGCAGATTAAAACAGGTCAGGGTGCGGAGCTCAGCCGAAGCCCCTGAGGTCAAATGTCATGGGCAAGAAAGACCTTTGCATTCCATGTGACTGCTGCTCTCCACACACACTCAAATGCACACCTACGCACACGCATGCACCCTCAAACACTTATCCTTACTCCCCACTCGCTGTTAACGCAGTAGTAATTCCTAAAATCCACAACAACTCCAAAGAAGGATATATTAAGTTCACTGCATGAGGAAAATCTACTATGCTGTGATTTTTATCTATAATGTTTCCCCTACATGAGAGTCGAAACAACACTGACTCATGAAAAAAGTGTTCATATTGCTCAGACTATTAATGATGTGATATTTGTTCAGAGGTCTCTAGTGAGTTTATTATCTGCTTTGACCATTTATTAAACATGTGCACATCAGAAAACTATGCAGACTTATTTCTGGGACCGTAGAGTCTCTGGAGTTCCTCTGAGTGTAATCCCAGTGTACCCATGCAGCCCCGTGACTTTCTATTACAACTGTATATTTAGGTGTGTGTGTGGTAAATCTTTTTTAAACTTTTCAGTGCAAGGAGTTTCTATAGATGCGCATTGTTTCACCACCACAATACATATCTGCTGATAAACTTGGTTTATCAGCCAATCACTGCGATGAAGTGCAGCGATTTGTATGAACATTAGAGCATTATGAAAATTCTAGAAACCAAATCTTCTTTTTTCTGATCTTTTTTTTCTCCAGGGCCTCTCCGTTGCTTCTGCGAAGGAAAGAGCAGGTAAGTCATTTCTAATCTTAAAATGTGAAGTTTGTTTATAATCTGTGGTTTGCCACCTGAGAATCTGAAATCTTCTGATTTGATCAGCACCTTTTTCCTCTAACCTGTTTGTTGTTTCTATGAAGCTTAAGAAAACACTTTGCAGCTTATCAGTTGTAGTCATGTGAGAAGGTTTTAAAGAATTTTCTAATAGATAACCTTCTCTGTGTTCAAAACTTGAGGGCAAAGAGGACTGAGAGCACAAGGAGACAACGTTTAGCTGCAGACACTGGATGCAAGATGTAGATAAGGTCCCAGTCTCGTCTTCTTAACCATCCTTTGCCTTTTGACGATAAAAGCCAGACTAGATGTCGAGCCTGATGCACTTTTGAACCATTCTCTCATCCACCTTTTGTCCTCATTTTTTAATTCACCTTCACCAGTCTTTTAAAAGTATTCTACCAACTAGAAGTAAATATATAAATAAATACTACATAACTTGCAAAGATATGCAAAGTACTGGAATGTGTTTGATATTATTTTATGTGTTAGATCAAAACAAAGTAGTGAGTTGTTATGAAATGAAGGGACAGAATTTAAGAACTTGTATATTCATTACCATTTAGTTCCCCAAGTCAAAAATCAACATTGTAGAACTACAATTTGCAGCAATAGAGATGCGTTTCTGACCATTCTTTGGCAAAAAAATAAATAAATAAAAAATCAAACGCAGTCAAACTGACTGGACACTGTATGTGAACAGCAATTTTCAAGTATTCCACAAATTCACAATTGGACATAGGTCTGGACTTTGACTGTACCCTTCCAATCATGATTATGTTTTTATCTAAACTGTCTTGACTCTGGCTGCATGTTCAGGGTCAATGTCCTGCGGGACAACTGTTTTATAGTCTCAAGTGTTTTGCTGCCTCTAAAAGTCTTTCCTCCCTGATTTACCTGAATTTTATAACAACTATTGTCCCAATACCCCCAAACAGCTTCTCAATCTCTACCTCTCTTCCATAGTGGACAAATTTGTAGAGCACATGAATAAATAAATAAATAGATAAATAAATAAAAATCCCCCACCTGAGCAGCTCCTTCAAAGTTATCTTAGCCCTGTTGGTTGCTTTTTTGATTAATGCTCTCCTTAGCTTGTCTGTGTATTCATTTAAGCCATTTATGCAGTTGCAGTTATCTGTCCGTGTGATAAAGAGGCTTACTTTCAGGACATGTCTACTTCATGTTGACTTTGTTGTGGTGCTAGACGATAAACTCAGGATTCTATATCAGCTTATAATGCTTGGTCATTAGCAAATATAGTCAAACAGATTTTATTCCTGGCAACGTTCATTATCTTCCTCATTTCCCCTCATCCCCTGTGTCATCAGACCTCTAGTAAACAATACTGGACATGAGACATGACGTAGGCACAAGCTTTTTGATTGCCCCCTACTAATTCCAGGCTTGATGGGAACTCTCTCTGTCTCTTTCTCTCACTCTTCTTCTTGTGTGTGGTTGCATGTCTTACGTGTCTAATTGAGTTCTACCTTTTGGCAAATGACCCAATTTGAGCAAAAGCTTCCTAAAAATGCATAATACCAACTTCAAAAGGGTCACACATTCTTGGTAGTTTTTCTTCATTTAAATCAATCGGACTCCCTGAAAGCAAGTTATGTAACCCCCGTCGCTGTGTCTTTGTGTCAAAACCCACTACTCTGTAGGGGGAAAAGGGAATATGCTGGAATTTTTGGCAGGGGGAGCACACAGCCTTGTGTTCATTGTGACACTTCAAAGCCCTCTCTGTACCCCCTCCATTAAAGCCCCTGGGAATGGCACATTTGTGACAGTGTTACATCACACGACAAGCCCTGAAGGCTCCTGTTGCACCGCCATGAAAAATGGTTCATTCATGGTTAATTTTACAACCTTGGGTACAAGCAGAAGCTCAGAAGTAGCTAATAAGATGTTTCCATGGTTGTCACTTTGCATTGAAGCAGTTTGAGACCTCCTTGTTTTGTTGGACATACCTTAGTGAGCGGTCAGTGTCTTTCCTGAACACAATGAGGCTATTGGTGCCAAGCTGCTTCTTTTGCGTGTCAAATCACAAGCTGAGATTCATGAGGCCTGCATAACATTATAGCATCAAGAAATGACACAAGTTATGTAAATGTGATAAAGGAGAGTTGGACATTTCATGACTCCACTTCTTACTGATGTGGAATGATTTGGACAGTTTACAAAAATGGTTTCTTGTGACATTTCTGCTTTGCTACTGTGAAATGTGCAAATTAAGCAAAAAAGAAGAAACATTGTTAGATGACAATATTGAAGTACAGTATTGAAACTGGCTTCAAAAAGCACACATTTCTTGCAAGTCTGTTGCCAAGACTAAAACAAGCAATGCACATCCTCTTGAATGTGAAGCATTGTCCTCCAAAACAAGCTGTCCTCCAAAAGGGAGAGAGAAGTGGAGCTTCACCTAGAAGCTCAACTAAATATTAAGCAAAGTGGTTTGGGTCACAGTATATCAATTTGTTAGAATAGCTTAGTCAAAATCCAGACTTAAATCAGACTGCAAACCTTTGGGAACAAAATAAATTAAGTCCATAGACACTCTCTGTATGACCTGACTGAACTTGAGCAATTTTAAAACAATAAGTGAGAAAACATAACATTCTGCAGCTGTACAAAGCTGATTCAGAAAATACTTCAAAATCTCACCTCACTTTTCAGAGATATATTAGTCAAAACCATGAATCACTTTTCTTACGCTTTACAGTCAAGTACCGCTACTGTGGGCTGATCTATCACGTCAATTACCAATAAAATACATTTAGGTTTTTGGCTTTAAAACTTTAAAATATCCCTGGAAGTCTTGAGAACCAGCAAGGCTTCCAGTGATATGAATACTTGCACAAGAAACATAAACATCAAACACAACAATTGTGAATGACTGAAGAAAGGCTCTTTGTCAATTGCCCCCTGTGATGTGATGCCCGATAGATTCAATATTTTCTGTCTCTACAGCCCCTTCTGTGTGCACTGATTGGTGTGTGTTGTGTGCTTATCTAGAGGGACACCTTGTTTAGTTCTGTGACCTCATATCCTCCCAACCAGGACACTGACAGCTTGAGTTTGTGTGAGTGAAAACACAAGGAAGGAAAGATTAAGATGCAAGAGGGCAAAGAGAAGTTCAAGGTTCACATTATTTTCAAACACTCTTGTTTGAACTCTGTCTAAAAGGCTTCCTTCTGCATGTGGCAATCAAACTAACCTATGTGATAGCTATAATTAAGGACTCTATTGTCGAGTGTTACAATGTTTCACACACACATTCACTATACATTTATGTCTTATGTTGGGTTCAAACCATTAATTGCTTGTCATAAAGATCATAATGCCTACTAGTTCGTAGGAAGGATCTTTTTTTACTAACTACATGTAAACAGAGTTGAATCAACTATTGTTTTTGTCTATAATTTGTTTTCTTGTGTGTGTTATTACATGAATTCATTTTAGTTTTACAAAACCAATCTCTTAAGTAATCAACTGCCTAACTAGTTAAAAACATAGTGCCTCAATAGGACAGCTTACATTGTGAGAGGTACTCATCCTATTTCCAATCAAAAACATATTTCTTGGTTCAAATAAAATTATTTTCAATCTAATTTTGCCATAGGTAAGAATAATTTTGGGCTGTATTGTATTTGGACTTGTGGTAATATTGTGTCAGAAATACTGATAACAGCTATAGGAAGCTTTAAAACCAGAAAAGAAAGCAAACCTTTTTGTCATTTCAACCTATAGATGATTTAAAGTACAAAATATTATTGGGAATTATGTTTTGTTAAAAGGTTGCCTATACATTTTTAGCTTCTGGATTTATAGTTGTTTCATTGGCTTTGGCTTTTCAGAGGGTTGGGCAATTTCACTGCTCCTTATTGACCTAGAACTTCTCCAAGAATGACCGGATCATCTGTTTGAGCTTTTCATTGATGTTGACCCTTGCAAAGATGTCAACATGGCAAGCTTGGTCATGCCACATTTTACAGATTTTGTCTCATCTTTATGCACAACAGCTCAATTAGTTACTGACATTTTAAAAATATTTAAAAGTCTTTGAACCATAGACTAAATGACATTGGTGGCAATGATTGGTTTATCAGTTTTAATGATTGTGCAACACACAAACATGGAGAGCAGAGTGTTAAAAGATCTGTGTTGCACTTTTTCATACTGGCACTGGAGCTTGTTAACACAACACTCAACAAATTCCTCTATGGACTTTTTTCCGTGTTCATCTCATTTGTAGTTGAGGTTCAAGGCAGCCTGCTTTATTTTGCCAGTCTAAATATAAACCAGTAAGAGTAAAGAACACAATGATGGGCACTGGACCAAGATCAGGATTAAAGCTTGAACTTTTACCTGCACTTCAAGCCTCAATTGGGCTGGAGGAGAAAGAGAGAACCAAGCCTCATACACTCTCAGTGGGCTCCCATAAGGGAGTGTAATGTTGATGTTAGGGATTTGGTGGTTCCTGTAAAAAATGTAAATGTTTTCAATGTTTATTTCTCTGAGTTTCTATGTAAAATGTCTTATTTGGGTCTAAAAGTGAAAGTATGAATTGGATTTTATGGAACATTATAAGCTGTCATGTCTTGGGTATGTTTGTCACTTTTCATGGTCTCCGGTTTTAAATAGTGCACACCCATTGGGATCAAGGGGATGGAAATAATATCAAACTGTATCAAGGTGTGTACTACTTTTGTGAAAAAAAAAGAAAAAAAAACAAAAAAAACATATAAAGCCCCTTACAAAATGTATTTACAATCATATTCAAAAAGACTTGACTTTTTGCTAAATTTAGTAGAGATTGTTAGTTTAATTAGCACACACAATGCTAATTCAAAATGCATGAATTCTTTTTATGCCACTCAGACAAATGGGAGATGTGTAATAGTGTGACAGGATTTAAGAACCTCTCTCTAATTTTCATTTGACTTTTATTCTCTTTAGTAAAAATTAACACATACGAGGTGTCAAAGTAAATAGAGCCATGTTGAACTTTTCTTAATCTATAACTATGATTGCCTTGTGACTCATGTTCTGGACAAATACGTTTTACACAGATGGTCGCCTAGAAACCTCTGCTCCACCGTTGGATCTTGTGACTGTCCTTGTGGCTTCAACAAACCACATCTTCATCTCTTCAATTGGTCACACCACTTTTCTCTTAATTCCGAGGAAACCATAGTGGAGAACACTGAATGACTTGCTTCTCTTACTTGTGAGCTTGCTTCCTTTCACTGCATGCCTTTTGAGGACGTTATCCTTAGCTGAACGAGTTCTTTAATGGGTATATCGGAGCTGTGTTGCTAGAGCAGAGACAATATTGCCTCATTTGTTTATTTTTTTTGTCCTGGTTCTTGTGTTTGAATCTACCTTTGCCCGATTTTTCTACATCATCACATATCCAGTAAAAGAGGAAGTGTGTTTACTTGTTGTTGTTTTTTTTTTTGCAAGGTCACATTCCTTGTCTCTCATGTCCACCTGTACCAGACTCCACACTTTCCAGCTTTAGATAGCTTCTCCTCTGCAAAATGTACCAGGACTTACAAATGCAATCCAATATTCCATTAAAAAAAAAAGCCTTAGATGTTGTGTAAAATCTAAATACAAACTGATGGCAGTGATTAGCAAGCAAAATAACTGAAACTGAAAAAAGCAACAATACAACAAAGAAATCAATGAATGATGGAGTTTACGCACTTAACAGTCCGGATATGAGAAGGTAAACTAGTCCAATGGATTGGAGGCCCATACACCTTTATGTTTCAGTTTGGATCATGGAAAATGTAGCTCTCAGTGGAGTGTAGATGTTGAGATCACGCAAGCATGATGGGGCCAGACCATTTAAAATGTAAATAGTCCAGAACTAAACACAATTGAGAATCTGTGGAATGATGTGAAAACTGATGTTCACAAACCCACTCCACCCAGTCTGACTGAATTAGAGCTGCCAATAAGAACATGCAAAGAGTACCCCAAAAGACTTGCAGCTATAATTGCAATGAAATAAGGTTCTATAATAATGAACTCAGTGAAACTTGCATGCATGATTCCCCTTTTATGTCACAAGCATGCTCCACTTTTTATTGATTTGTAACATAAGAAAGTTTTTGGTTGTAATGTGAGAAAATCTGGAAAAGATCTAGTAGTTTGAGTTCTTTAATCTATGTTTTGATGTGTAAAGTCACTCCAGACTCACTAGGACTAAGTTTTGGGCCCCACTCGATATTTATCACTATTGAGCAGTCAAATTAGTTAAATCTACAGTGTTGTGTTTAAATAACCTGACTCAATTAAACATATGACCTGCAGCAAGTTTGTGATCAACCTGCAGAATAGTGAAATGGAAGATTTTAGGGGCGTGTTTGTCTTGCAGTATTTGCTTAGTGCCAGCATCCTATTAGTTAGATGTCTTTGGAGTTGTGGACTGTCTGCCTGCTCAACAGTGAAGAACGGGTTCAAGAGTCGGGGTCATTAGTGTGTACACAAAAATCCCTGAAAACACTCATGAAAGAGAAGGGAGGAGGGGAGTCAAGTGTTTTACTCCACTTGACTTCACTAATCGTCTGCAAAGAAAATAGCTCCAAGGACAGACAATGGGGGGACCTAGCAGTGTAATCTTTGCGTTATGACCGGGGCATGTCACATTTTCAGTGGACCTTACGAATTGGTGTTACTGTTATGAAAATGTGCAACTAATTATGCAGTATTACATTTTAGTTCATAATGTTCACTTCCCTTTTTTAAACTGAGTTTTGCTAAAGATCCCCATATTTATTCCAGAAACTGACTTTAGCTTTTATGCCTCAATGATTTCTGAGGTGATGTCAGACAATAAGATTAGTCCATCAACTGTGAGTGTTCCAGCATCTTGATTTGTTCAGAAAAATTCAACAGATTTCCTTTGTTCTGTCAATATGGACCAAAATCTCTGAGGAGTGTTTCCAAAACTTTGTTGAAGTGACACCAAAAAAAGCTAGTGCCATTCTGAAGGAAAAACAAGATCTAAATTTCCACTAAAAAGTGGTCTTTTAATGTAGTAGCCTATAAGGGTAAATCTATTTTTTTATATCACTGTTTCCAGGTTTTCTGATGCATTTTACTTTCAATTAGCATCAATTTAAATTATTTCCAAATCACTTCACTTGTGTTCTTCTCTGAACTCTAATTTACACAATGTCATAAATCTTTGGGAAGTTATGTTATAGTTTGGCAAGGTGCAGGAATGTCATCTGTAGATAGATCTGAGGGAAATGGAGAGTTCCTGGCTGAGAGCAGAACAAAACCTCTAGCAGATCATCACATCAAAGGGTCCACCATAATCAGGCACACCCAGACATACATATTACAGCTGACACATTGTTGGCCTTGCTGTAAAAGACTGAGAGTTGCATTGTTTTCACTGACGTTTTGATCATATAGGCGCTCACGTACTGTTTATGTACGTTGTTTGAAGTCCACCCAGCTCCTCCGCTCCTGTTTCCATTTGTGGGTCAGTATGTCGTCAAGTTGTCCTGCATCCTCCTGATGAAACAGATGTAGATACATGTTGCTGGAATGCCTTACACAGAGAAAGAATTTGGCATAATTAAAAACTCTTCTCCTTCATATGTCCATTCCTCTTACTCCACCTTTTAGGACTTTATTCTTCAAGCTAAAAAAAAAAAAAAGCTAGATAAACTGATGTGCTCCTGGAATATTACTACTAGCATGAGCTTACACTGGAGAGTTTCAGAATATAATCTTGATTTAGATTGCCATTTTGTGACTTCAACACTATGTGATGAAGGATTCAAAGACCTGCTTTTAATAGACTGGTTCTCTTTACCATTATCTTATTCACTTTTACAGAGGTCAGTCGGCTGCCACAGAGAGGGCCAGAAAGTAAAAACACAGGAATCCAGCCTTATCACTCTCTGCAAACCTTGGGGACCATAAAGTCAATTGTCCATGATGAGCACAGTGCTATCAGCAAGCTGAAATATGCCTTATGCTGGGTACATTACCTTCTCTTGCTAGGGCAATCGGCATGATTGGCTCATTTTCTCAAGCGTGAAGCTTATTGTAGAACGTAACAGCCTGATCAGTACTTTCTGCTCAAATTGGCAAACCACAATATGTAATAAGTTGCATAAATAGAACTAAACCATATGGGCTTGCTGAACTTTAAAAAGGAGACCATAACTTTTATTATTAATAAATAATAAAATATTTCCCCAAAGTTATTAAGTGAACTTTGGGGAATGTATTTTAAATCAGCTTTATTGGATGTCATTTTAATTTTAAGAGTAAGTGTGGGCAGCAGCACAAACTATGTAATAAAACCAAATCTATAGTCCTTTTTTTTTTAATCGTATTGAGCAATTTAGGTTTACAGGAGACATTACTTTTAGTTGCAGTTGGCATTCTGACACAATATAATGAATTGCCATTCATCTCCCTTGAAGTGCTCTTACTGTTTGCAAATACTCCTGAGAAGTTAATGAGAATTGTTCTGTTAGAAAACAGAATAATTTTGTCTGATTTTGCTGTCTATGACTAAGAGGCAAAGTTTTTTTTTTTTTTTTTTTTTTCATACAGTATGTAAATATTTGATTTCAACTGTAAGCAGCTTGCAATTATGTTCACTGGGAGAGAGAAAAACTGTTTTGGCTGCAGTATCTTCCTGGTGTTTCTGTGTCATGGGACCTGCTCTGCATAATAAATATATATATTTTGGTAGCCAAATAATCAACAGTCATCTAAACGGCAAGTAAACAAGCTAGCGGTAATTTCATCCTTGAGTAAACTGCTCCTCATAAAAACACACCAACAGGAGCAAGACCAGAGTATATTGACAGCTGTAGATGTGTCAAGTAAACTATATCGTTAGGAACAAAATTTGAAGCTTTGTGCACTTTAGTTGACAGTTTCCAGAAAACTGTATGAGATTTTCAACTGAGTAAACCGATGTTGAGGCAGGATGTTGAGGCTGACTTGCAAAAACTGCTGTTGGGATAAAATATCAGTCGCTGTCAAGAAAGACTGACAAGAGAAGCTGCATTATAGAGACACCATCATAAAAAACATCTGTAGTGTTAGTTGAGGTGATTTGATATTTCTTGTTTTTGTTGATTCATTTAGTGGCTAAGGCTTTCTCATAGACCCCAGAGAACCTGGCTTCTCTAATAGAGGCTAAATCAGCATTATCCGATCAACTCCGCAGCACTAATGGATTCCATTGTGTCGATTTTGTCCGTCTTAGAAGCTTAAATGTTTTTGTTACATAATGGTTACAGTGCAGTTGAGTTTCACAAGAACTATCAGCACTTGAGCTTGTGTTTATGACTTAGTGGGTGAGCACAGCATGTTTCAGTCAGAATTAAAGTACATGGCTGCTTTAAATCTGCAGCCATGTACTGCAGAATTAAAGCAGTTGAAATGTAGTGTAGATTAAAACCCTTGAGTTTCACAGTTGTTGAAACTCTATATTTAGCTTTTTTTAAGGCTTTGACAATTTATAGTTCTGAAAGGATCCTTCTTTGTTTTCTTGTCCTTGATGGGTTTGACTTATCTTTTGGAGCAAATGGACCTGGACAGGTGGAGCTTCTCAACAAGCAGACTGCCACAGAATTTCCTTATATAACTGGCTTTGATGTACCTACCTGTGCTGGAAAAAGAAGAGCTGATATGTGAAGATGAATGTGATGAAGAACAGAGTCAAAAAAGAAGAGAGCGAGAGTTGAGATAAAACGCTTGTCGTGACTGTGAACTACTCAGATATTCGCAGAGAGCACTGGAGCTTGTATTTAAAAAAGCACTTCCACACATATACTCACACACTCTCCCAGACACACATGCTGGCAGAATAGAATATGAGAACGTTGCAGCACTGGCTGGATGTGTCCCAGCAGTTACTGCACTGATGCTTGCTGCAGCAGACTGGAGTGTACAGGCTGGACTCCGACAAAGCAGAGACTGGGCGGTGGAGAAGGACACTGCAATAAGCTTGCTACAGAACCAGATAGGTGGAGAGAATACAAAAAGGCAAATAACAACATATGTATATTAGGGCTAGAAAAGTGTAGAAGCGGAGCAAGGTGGATCTGTCGTGGAAAATCAATTTCATCAGGAGCAGGTGTGGGAAGGAGTGTGGCGTAGGTAAGCTTAGGGCGGAACCTCGTTGACATGTCTCGATCTATGAGGCTGCTGCTGCTGCAGAGGTCCTTCAGTGACCACATCAGGTCCTCCACCAGCAAAGCTCTGGATATGCTCAGCAAGCCTGCCAGAGAAAGTCGACTTGCAGGTAAGAACATGGGCTCAGATGGCAGGTGTTATTGTTTTATCATGTGTATGTAGTGTTAAAATATCAACCCTATAGGAAAAAAAACTGCTTTGTCATTGTAAGAAATGAAAAGATACCTTTTAAGTTGTTTTGTCAAATAAACTGACAAAAATATCAATAGATCAGCAGGTTTGTATCTTTTAATAGATGGGGTGTGGAATCTGAAGGTGTTTTCATTCCTATTTTGGTAACTTTGTAATTAATTCCTAGAGTTTATTTTCCCTGTCAGTGCCTGCAGACGAGCAGTATTGACTTTTTTGTCTGTGACCAGCCTTCCTGAAAATGCTTTAGGTGTGGTTTGGACCATGTTTAACTTATGAACCAGATAGACATCCATTACACCAGAGTACCCAGCTCTCTGGTTAGCTTACCTCTTAATAATATATATCACTAAGAGCAGCAGCTGGAGGACAGAGTTAGCTACAGAAATGCTTTTTATGTTGGCTCCAGATGGCTGAGATCAAACGCATCAGGCACTTTCAGAGAAGTTTGAGAAGAGACCACCAGCCATCCTTTGGGATGACAGATTGCAGAAGTTTGGTTATGAAATTTCATCATCCTCAGCACAAGTTTAAGTGCTTATAGATTTGCATTCAATGAAATGGACTCAAAAGTTTCCAAATGAATCCAGAATTATATGCTCGCAGCAATACTGGTGCCCATTTAAAGTTAGTAGAGGCAGGTAATAAATACTATGGAAATACTTTGAAGTTTCAGTGTGATGTTGCTTTTCTCATTTTAATGTGATTCAAAGAAATGAAGCACCCACAATTCCAAGATCAAATATTTCCTCTTGAGTGTGGAAATTTATTGGTCTGTTGATTTGTTTTTATGACCACATGACAAAGATGTAGAAAACAGTTTATCTTTTTAGATGCAGAATTAGAGAGAAAATGCTGTGGTTAAGAATGTTTACATTTCTGCAGGAATCAGAGCTTATGCAAGCCCTGCTCAGGGTAGCCTGATGCCGTGAATCCAGTATTTACAGCCTCTTACAATTAAACAAAAGTGGGATAGACTTGTTGATCCAATTATCACGACTCCTTTCACCATTCCAACAATTGGTATCTGCATTTCAGATCTACGTTACAAAGTTTATGCCTTCCTTCCTCCATTTCTTAGCTGTAAACAAGACATTTTTTCTTATGTATTTATAACAATGCGTGTCAGTTATCAGTTCTTATTTGGTTTTTAAGCATTTACATACTGCTCATACATACTGCATAATGGTCAAACTTGATGTATTACTTAGTTTATTTGTCTTCCTTAAGAATTTGTTTTATACCCTATTTCCATCTATGGTAAATATATTCTCTATATGTTAAAAAACATATAGAGAATTACTTTTGTTGTCAAAACAGGTAAGAAAAATCCCTTGACAGATACAAACAGACCCATGATTGGTACAAAATGTCCTGTTGCACATTTCTTTATTTTTTTAACTCCAGAAAGTCAGATATGGCACAAAGGATACAAAATTGTGACAATTATTTTGAATATTGTTGGTATATTATATTTTTGATTCTCTGTCTCTTCAGCACACACTTTAGGTTTATTGGCAACTATGTATGAAAAAAATTGTCGAAATCATTTTAACTTTGCCATTGTTGTTGTTCTATCCGGGTATAATTAGCACAACATACATGAACACTAAGACACATAGGCCTTTGAATTTGGTTTGTGATTCATTCAGAAACATGAGCGTTTGCTTTCAAGGTCTTCATGTTAGTCCTCTGCAGTTTGACTCATCCTGAAACTCAATAGCCATGTTTTCTTTCCTTGGTCTTGTCATCCCTATGATTCCATCACAAACTGAATCATGTTTACAGCCAAAGGGAGAAATATGCTCTGAAGAACTCTGAGTATGTGCACTAACAAGTCCCAGTTTCCACACTGCTCTTTGTGCACTTAAAGGTGTCAGAGAGATGACTTATTCACCAAACTATTGTCCTCGTTCATCCTCTTTTTTTAGCCTCTTTAGGCAGCGGAAATCCATAAATACATTTTCTAAGATACCACAACTTCCTCTGCATATGTTTTACAGACAACTTTCCTAAAGGGTTAGGGTGTGTCCTTCCAGAGAGATACTAATGAGTACCTACATTACTGTGCAAAGTGATGTTTACATACACATCTTTTGTTCAAATCAGTTTATTTTTTTGCTCACCATACACCAACACATTTAGAATATTGTGCAGTTGTTGGTTTATCATGTATGGCAATAGCCTATATGTCTATATGTCTAAATTTAGCAAAGAACTAGGGTTGATCCACGTTGATCAACCAGAGTGTTTTAAATTTATTTTAGAGGTGTGAATGATTTGAGTGTCGAAAAGGAATAGACAGATGGATGCTTTTGATTTTTCACACACAGCAACACTCAGTACAGGATGTTCAGAAACTGCTTACTGAATTATGTCAGCAACACTCAGCTTGAATGCCCTTCTTTCCACTTGTGCTGACAGGCTTTCCCCCCCCCCTACTTTGCACTCAGCATGCACTAAAACCACATCTGTGACCTGAACATTGTGTAGGTCTCTGTTGAAGCCAGTAATTAGAGAAAGGAAATTAGATGTTTTGGTAATAAAATTAAAAAGTACCACTGATTTCTGGACTTTCTGCCTACTGGATATATGTTCTATTTTATCGCAATGTCTTCAAGTTAACATTGTTACAACAACAAGTATTTTGTTTTCTTTTCATAAACACTTACCTGCTTAACTGATTGTAAATATAAATAGCAACTCAGGCTGAAACATGAGGGTTTAAAGACATACCAAGCATCAAAATGGCAAAGAAAGGTGACTTTGAATTTGGTCCCAGACAGACTGCTCTGATTATTTCAGAAAGTGCTGATCTACTGGGATTTCTTTCAGGTATACAGAGAATGGTCCTATAAAGAGGTGAAATGTGCAGTGAGTAAGTGGCGATTGTGTGAAGGAGAACACCTTGTTAAATTTTCTAAAGGAAAAAAAGGGATAGGATCTGGTGGTAATGAAATAGCTAGTGAGTTCAAGTCAGATATATTCATAGGAAAGAAAATGGGTTGCTATTGCCCAGTAGATATTGCTGAAGTTGAGTCTTCCTTAAGAAGAGAAAAGAAATGCCTAAAAGTGTCTTGATGTCCAAGAAGCAGGGGACTTGATTAAAATTTAGGGTAATCCCTTTGTCAGCAGCTATTCGGTGGACTAATACTGTGACCCAACTGGCAGTATAGGTGGTTGTAGTCTCAAGTACTTTTGCATTAGACCAGATAACTGGTGTTAGCCTCGCTTGCACTGCTTTTGAAATTGTCCAAAACAAAAACTCACACTTGTGGGTGGACATGTTGAATGTGTATTTCCAGCTGTAAATAATCCATCCTGTTACTCAATGTACAGACTTCAGCAGCAGAAAGCCATGTCATAGGTTATGCATGTAGGACACTATCTCTACTGCATATCTCTGTTTCTAAGCATACCATATTCTGTGTGTCCTCACTCTGCCACCTCAACCAGCTGGGCTGCCATTTAGGTGGTTGGCAAAGCAGTCACTACTTCACAAAAAGCTGTTTGCCATTGTCCACATATCACCTAATGCAATCCATATCTCCATCTGCCAATGATTTCCTGAAGACCCTGTGTGCATGAAGCCATCCTTGAACATGTACTTATCATTAATTGTCAATTCAGAGTATTTTCTCAAATTAATTGTTTGTAGGTAATAAACATTTACAACTGACTCTCTTTTTATCTGGCCATAGTCAGATAATTGGAAAATGTTTTCAGCGTGTTTTCAGGAACAAGTAGTTCCTTTTAATTCTATAACAAGTCAACACAAGTCACGACTTGTCTTCACTTGAACAACATCCTGTAGATTACACTGGCAGTGTGTTGACGTCTTGCGGTCTGATGCATCTCAGAACTGAATGATTTAGCAGTAGACCCTCTAAAAACAGAGGCAGTGTTCAATTAATTTTGAAGAATCATTGTGGAGATCAATCTACAGCAGAAGAGACTTCAGTATGACAATTGTTCTATTGCTTAAACATATTTAAGAACCAAAGACAATTTGTGCACGAAAAGGCGATTATTAAGTAGCAACCCAGCTATTGTGTGTAAGTCAGGGGAGACCTGTGGGGGTGTTCCGGTCTGCTCACACCCTTCTTTTGTTAGACCACACAGTTGTTATGGGTCTGTTGGGCCCTGCAGGACTATACAGCAACCCAGCAGGATCATTTCATGGTAGAAGGAGGCCAAAAGAGGAAGTCAGAAGGGGCACACCGGTGTGACATCAGCAGAGGTCTCAGAGAAAGAAAAACACAGCAAGGAACTATGTGACAAATAAGCCGAAAGAATATGATTTCACAGCAAGACTTTAGAATTTATCACTGCTTAATTTTGTCCAGAGAAGAATCTCTATTATGAAATTTGTTCTGCTGGTCCTATAAAATCTTGAAACACAAAACCAGGATTGGTGAAGTACTTTGCGTTCGCTATTAACGGGAAGAAAAATATTTGGGTTTTTTATTCAACTGGACTGAAAAGTGGAAGGTTTTGTGCCCAATTAGATGACCTTGTGGATGGTAGCTCTGCATAAGTTCACCACTTTGTCAAGGCGTGATCATTGAACACGCAAATACAATCAGAATCAAAGTGCACTGTTGTATGTGGTGGCTTTATTAGAGGAAAATAACATCTTAAAGTGACCATTTTTTTAAATTGAATTCTGCGAGGTTGCTTTGCTACTCACTGTCTTCCGGTAGATACCACAGTGCAGTGAAAGTTTTAATTAATCACCAATCTTTTCTAATCCACACAAGACTGACATTACAGGTAAAGGCTCAGATATAAGCATACACCCTAACTAATACTTGGTTAAAGATACTCAACTAGAAACTGAAAACTTACCAAGTTCCTAAGATGAACTTTGCAGGATAACTGCATCTTCTTATGAGAATAATATAGCCATTGAAAATTTATTATTTTCCTGCCATCATTAGCTGTTAATCATTTAAGCTTAGTTTGTCAACAGGGTTGATGTTGAGACCATCTCAGAAGGACAATATTAGCTTGTTGTATATATTCCAAAACCCTTTTTGATGTCAGTGATTGTTAGAACATTGTTAAACATCAAATTATGTCCAGGATTTAGCCATATAACCCAAACTATCACCTTCAGCCACAAAGAAATGGGTTAGGGTTTTCAACAATATTCTTAAAATCACCCAGGACCAAACCCATTGAAGCCAATTTTATGTTGCCATTGACAAAAAGAGAGCCTAGCCAGAAAGAAGCACCTCCATCAAAACTGATGCCTTCAAGTTAGACTGGAACTGTTAGCCACCCATATAGGGAATCCAAATGTGTTCTGGAGAAAAATTTAATGCGATGAGGTGAAGACAAGGATTGAAAGAAGTGTTTTTGGAGAGGCTGAGGAAATACTCTCAACCTATGGACAATGTACCAACTGTTAAGTGTGGCAGTGTGAGCAAAACACATCAAAGCAGCCTTTGAAAGGAATAAAAAGATCAAAATCCATCATTGAAAGTCGAAATGAATGTGGTATTTATGTCCATGATGTAATGGGAGAAGCACAAATTAGTTAGAAATTACTCAAGCTAACTGCTAGTCAGAATGGGGCCAGCTCCAAAAGGAACTTCTGGTTCTTAAAACCACTCCAGTTGAAACCACTCCATAAATATTCCAGATGACTTGCTATTTTGCAAATGCTTTGCCATCACATTTGGCCCTTGTTAATGTCAATCAGGTCCTGGTGTGGCATCTATTTCTTCTTTAAAGCACATCAACTCTTACAACCGCAAGTTCAGCCTGTTTTGTCCCTTTGGTTGTCACTGCAATTAGACGAGCAGCGTTACCTCAAACTTCAGGGTTCTGACTTGTGGTCATTTATCTTGTTCCTCTGATCGTTTTGCATGATTCACTCTTCAGAAAAGCTTGTAATGTTTCTCCAAGGCACCAGCTCCCCTGTTGGAGAGTCATGTTTCAGGATGCTTTGAAATTTAGGTCGAGTTTGTCTAAAAATAGTACACCTCTTTATTATTTTACCAAATGCTCCATCTTCTCTTCCACAGCGCCTGCATCACATCGCAGTCATGAGGTTTTGAGCAAGTAGGCCAAGAGCATCTTTTGCTTATCTGTCGACTCAGTTTGTGCCAGAGATTTTATTAAAGCACTCATGTGTCTCAGCACGGAAGTGT
Source organism: Brachyrhaphis roseni (assembly GCA_903066815.1). Taxonomy (NCBI): domain Eukaryota; kingdom Metazoa; phylum Chordata; class Actinopteri; order Cyprinodontiformes; family Poeciliidae; genus Brachyrhaphis; species Brachyrhaphis roseni. The sequence goes on from CAEFZY010027691.1 coordinate 29,681, forward strand.
GTTGCGTTTGAATGGTTGAAAAGAGACTTTAAAGCACCATGTCTTTATGAGTGTAAAACATATAATAATTCAAATGATATCGAAAAGCATACATGTTACGTTAGCATGAATACACCTATTAGACATAGCATTATGCAATTAAATTATAAATAGGCTATATCTATTTTAGCCATATTAATGGGAAAATTAGTTGGCTTCAGAATAGCTTAGCTGTAATGTTTGAGACCAAATATTGCATCAAATAGCACCTCTAAAAGCTGGACTGGAGCAGAAAAATAAAACTACTCTGTTTTTGAAGAACAGATCTGAAAAAAGGGGATAATCAACATGACTGGTGCATTGGCAGTGTTTTATGTTACCTGTTAACACTTGACATCCTAATAAAATTTTGACCTTCTATCACCTGGTTCACAAGATGCTAAACTCTGAATGTCATTAGTGACATGTTATCTCTCATTACTTATCACATCAATGTGGTACACCTTTTAACCTGGTAGTCCTTTAACTTGACATGCAGGTAAAACTCTTGAGATATTTATGACAGAGTTAGAGTCCTTCAGCTCTGCTCCTGTTGGGTGATTTAAAGCCCTCTTGTGTCTGTCTCACAAGGCCACTTGTTTCAAAGACTCAGGAATGTTTTGCTAAACTCAGTGACTCCAACAAGCTTGAGCCAAACTTGTTTGCTTTGCTTGCTGCAAAGCGTTCCCTCTCCTTCCGTCTTTCTGCACTTTCTCTTGTTGGAGCACTGGGTTGCTTTCTGATTCATGACCTAAAAGATCCATCTGTTTTTTATTGATAGGTGTCTCATTTCTTTCTCATTTCATTTAATGAAAACAAAAATCACGGGAGACATTTTTGAGCTGAAAGAATGAAAGCCATATGAACCAAATCTTTTATTTTTTGGAGTAACACTATTCGCAATTAAGAATATGTTTTGGTTAACAATATCTTTCAGCCAAATCCATGAAAATTGAGTGTTTAGCTGGAATTTTAGTCTGTTTTTTTATTACCAAAACAGTTAAGAGCCCTTCTCTATAATTTCTTTTTGAAAGATAGAAGGATGTCGGACACTTTCAGCAGGATTGCCCAGTAGCCCTCTTGACTTCCTCTTGTCCCCTTCACAGTGCATGCTTCACTTCTTCAGTCCCCCTCACTTGACTTACTCAGTGACCCAAACAGCAGAATAAAAACCCAACTAGAACAAGGAATCTCTTTATTGCATGAGTCTACTAACATTATGTGCTGATGGAGAGCAGATTCTTGCAGTGTGAACATTCGCAGAACTCCAGATTTAGCAATCCAAAAATGCTGTTCCAAATATTTAGGCAAATTATTGATTTCTCTGCAGTCTCAATATTTATTTCATGCTGCAGTTTTTCAGAGGGGTCCACTCATAGACTCTTGCTTCATTCGTCAGCAGAAATGTATGAGAGCTGTGTGGAGGAGTGCTGTTGTGTAGACAGGGCTGTCTTTATTAGTTTGAATCACTGTGGAGAGGCTGCGTCTCCAGCTTTAATCAATACTGCAAGGATGCTTTTATTAGAGGAAAGTCATGCGTTGTCGACTAAGGGACCCGGAGGGATAAGGCACATGAGCGGGGAATGTAGAGCAAACAGTTAAAAAGAAAAGCAATAACATCTTGTGCTGAATGTCTGAAAACAAAGTAAAACTGTGGAAAGAATACAAAGCTTTATTGTGATTAATATTTTCTGGAAAATGTGTGACTAGTTTGTGTCTTAGTGATTACTTAGGATTGTGTTTCTTCAGGACATCAAACATAGGAATAGAGGCCACTTCTGGGAAAAAAAAAATAGTTGAGTTTTCAGAAGCCCTCGTTTACCATTCTTATGGCAAATGTATTTGATCATACCAATGGAATGTGTTTTTTATTAAAATGCAGAGTACAAAGATATGGTCTGAAAATTTAAAGTGTCAAAAATGAGTGATCACATTTGCACACATTTAAGCTGGTTTCAGATGTTTTGAACACAGTTGTAAGAACAGATCAGGCAAAAGAAGACTGAGAAGTGGCACGCTTATGTTCACATGAATGTTCACAAAGTTGTCACATTGAAACTACATCCTGATAGTCAGTTTGTAAGTCTGTGGTTTGTAAAAGTCTTCATACCCCCTGAACTTTCTCCTACTTTTTGATGTTACATCTGCAACAGCTGTATTTTTTACAGGGATTTTGGAAAGTAGACCCTAATTATGAAGTAGAAGAAAAATAATATGCCATTTCAAAATGCTTCATAGGCAATACTTTGCAGAACTATCTTTTGTTGCAGTTACAACTGCAAGACTTTTGAGGTACCTATTTGCCAACTTTACATATGTAGAAAGTGACATTTTTGCTCATTCTTCTTTCCAACATAGCTGAAACTCAGTCGGAATTAACACAGTATCTCTGAACATCAATTAAGTTTAGTGTGAGACTTTTGATTGGATTTAGGGCTGGACTTTTACCGGTCCATTTGAACACATGAAGATCTTTGAATATGTTTTTGCAGTCTATTAAATTAAATTCTAATAAAATACCTTGCAATAAGGTTTGTGGCTGTAACTTGATAAAATGTGCTAAAAAATTCAAGGGGTGTGAATCATTTTTTGGGGATTAAAAGGACAAGGCCAGTGTTTGTGTTGATAAAAGCATAGTCTACAACGATGAGGCGTGGGTAGAGTGACTCGTCACTCATCATTAGCTGTTAAACAAGCGCATTTTGACACAATCTATTCCAGATGGGTACTTAAGCCAAGTTTTAGAGCCCCATTAAAACGTCCTCATCTCTGGTGGCTTAACTGTTTCTCTGGGTTCCTGATCTCATGGTCTGTTGTTTGTTTACTCTCTAGTGGGCCTTCATTTCCTGGATGTCTGCTCATTTTAGCATGGCGAAGCAGTCTCAGTGGGTCAGCCATTTTTAATTTACTGAGTTAGTCTACTGGAGATGACAGGCTAATCCTTAGGTGATGTTTTTGATCACACAAATATATTAGTGAAAAGTAACATGAAAACAACAATGGTGTCTGTTGGATATGCCACATTAGAAAAAAAAAAGCCACATTATAGTTGATTATATGTGCAGAACAGCATGTTAGTAGTAAACCTGTGAGAGACAGCAGCTACAGTCTCTCAGATGTAACAGAAACATCAACACATTTTCTAACTCCACTGTTACTCCTGGTTTTCCACAAACTAATTTAAAACACGTCACCTTCATGCTCTGTCACAATTTATTTCATACATTCTCTACATTCTCAAAAACTATGTCGTTCCTTTCCTTAAAGGTTGTCAGAAAAGTTGAAATATTTGTTCGAACGTAAAGAGACAGTCAAATGTGACGACAGGATATGAATTTTGGTTCTATGTGACAAATCAGCCAATACTGCTTATAGTGTTTACAGTTTGTCTTTAAAATTCAACTCAAACTGCTCACTAAAGACACTGATGCTGAATGACAGTCTCATGACTGTCATGACATGATAAGAGCTCAACTTCCTGGCAACTGAGGCAATAGTCTACAGTAACAACACCTGGATGACACCACTGGTTGGTTAGGAAGGCATGTGTGTAGAAATAGGGCTATAGGCAAAAAAGTACAGTGGACCCCCAGTATTTGCAGGAGTTTGGAACCACAGCCCCCTTCGAATCGCTGAAACACACAAATACTTGATACCCCCTCAGAAAACCCTTATAACTCCCTACAATAATAGTTCAAACACAAAATATACCTCAGCTCAACAGGGCAATGGCCATATTTTCATTCTTTGGTGGACTTGTTTACCCAATCATTATGAAACGTTGAACTGCAGTAGAAACACCAACATGCACCAAAGATTACCTGCTACTTCCTTTATAATGCAGCCGTTATGATTCCCAACATCCCTTTCGCTTTCCTACTTATTGGGTTCTCTTCACTGAAGACCCCACACTACAGATTGAACCTAATCTCCCTTTTGACTGATCAGTCGATAATTGTTCATATATCCTCCAGAATAAAAGAGGTGTTGGGAGTGTGACCCTTCACCTTCCAGTCACTCTGGGATGCTAACCCCTTTGGCGCTCTGAATGGGTGGATACAAGGCCACTGGCTGAGTGTTGTCACGCTCTGTGTCCCAGTCAGCCTCTTATTTAGCTCTTTACATGGAGAATAATAGAAGTGCTGGGGCACTTAGCACTAGCTTGTAGGCAAAGTGACACTTTGACAACTTAATGTGTTTTTTGCATGTGTGGGCGAGGTCAGGGTCAGCGAACTTTATACAGGTCCAGCATTAATTAGCCTAACTGCCCTGACAGATCACACATTTTCCATTTGCTACCTGAAACATCATGTTGTATGACAAACTTACAATAGATGAAAAATGTACTTCAAAATAGCCTTTAGGCAGTTTATGACATCTTTTCTTTTTTCAGATAGTGTCCATTTTAACCCTAATGATGAGTAAATATGTTGAGTCCTTCACGCTCTTTGTCTTTTTGTCTGCAGGGTCAACATAGCTGCCACACTTAAGTGGCTCTTTCAATATAAACACAGTGAGACATGACCTAGAAAATCCTGGTACTCTCAGGCCTCACACTCAACATCGCTTTTTAAGAGTAATTTCAAAACCTAAAGAATCTTACATTCCTACTATGTTTCCGTCTCTCTCTGTTTTTCCCCATAGGCTGTTTTCTGATTATGATACTTCGAGCAATTTATCAAACTTTCTTATTTTTGTAAGCTGCACATCAGGAAAGACTAAGGGACTAAATCACAGGTAATTTCCCTCAGGGATACTTTGTAAGTGATGAAGCAGCAGGAAGAATTTACAAATGGAGACAAATGATTTTGAAATTCTTCTGCCTTCTTGACTAACTATTCTTTTTAAAAAAAATATTGTTCCCTACAGGTTTGGGTTTTACAATGTGTAATAGTTTATGTTGCAAGTCTATTCATATTATCCTTTGCTTTGAACCAGCAATAACCGTTGTTGCATCAATTGTGTTCATACCGCAGTGGTTATGGTCAAATTAAACATTTTGGTTGTAAGTTACACCCTAGCTCCCAACTGGTATTGGAACTACTTTAGCCAAGAATATTTAGTACTATAAGATTATTCTTTGGTATTAAAAATTGGGTATTTCTGTAATTAAATGTGTTTTCCACTGTTTGTTGTTCATTGTTAAAATCCTGCAGGATTTAGTGGCTTTCCTTTGGAAGGACCTGACAGGCCTTTGCAGACTGGAACAAATGACAAATTTACACCTTGAGTTTAAACAAAAATTCATGAGGCCATAAAATATGCCAGATGCTGATCGTTTGCCTGTTGAAACACATGTTTGAATCGGCAACAATTACTACCTAACCATTAAACCTGAGAAATGTTTTGATCTTTTTCATCACATTTATATTACACAGCATTTCATTCTCAGGTACTTCTATAGATTTACTGCTTTGTGTTTTCTATCCATTCATTGACATTTGCTGCTTGCAAAATAAATACACTGAGCGAGCGTCAATGCAATCCAAACCTGAGACAGTTGAAAATACGGTTGCTCGGTCTCTCCTGCCCAAACTCCAGCTGGAGGGGATTAGTCCTCCTCCACACTCAGGAGCAGAGATACCATCCTCCTGGGACTAATGGGAAGCAGATGGATGAGGGGGGAGCCACAGGTCTCACTGAGCTCCTGTTCATCACCCAATGTCTCCACCCTAAGATATGTCGGTGCCATCTATTAGTTTGCAGAGTAAATAAACTAACCACATCTTTGTGTAGGACAGAAACAGACAAGAAAGAAAGAAAGACTGAGCAAATAAAGAAACGGTGGTAAGAATGAGGCAGTAATATCTTCTGGATATTATTCAAGAAAAGGAAGGATGTTCAACATCTGCTAGATGCTAAAACCGAAACTGACACAAAACATATGAAAATGTAAAAATTTAAGAAAAAATAAGTTGAACTAAAAAGGGTCAATCCGGTGCTTATCTACCGCTCTCCTTATACAGCAACACCTACCCTAAGTTCAGGCTGTTTATTTACACATAGCCTAATTTTTTAGATTCCTTCGATTCCTGCATGCTGTATTGGGGTCAGCTATGCATACAGATAAATATTTAGACTTTCAACTGAATGAAGCCCCTTCATAATCATATGAAAACCCCTCATTGTTGACTCTCTGCGTACTCCTTGAAAAGTATGTCACACATGCAAATGTTGGTTTGCACAGAAGCAAAAAAGAAACTGTTTCCAAATGAGTCTCTGTGTTTACTGAGCGCATGAGGCAATTGCCTTGGGAATACCATGTCTATACAGAGATTAGTAGGCCAAGGTTGTCACGTGAGGAATCAGACAATACTGGCTGGATGTTCTCTGCTTTCCTGTTGTGTTTTGGCAGTCTTGAACTGAAGCATACTTGAAGCAAAATAGAGAAGAAGCACTTGAGGAGGTGCTGGAAATCCATTATTTAAATTGTGTCAGAGCTGGGAATTGTTGTCCTGCCTTGCAACATTTTTTAGAACACAGAATGTATTCTAAAATCACATTTTTAGAACCATAATTTCCAACTGGAATTTTATGTGCTAGACCAGGGGTGGGCAATCCTGGTCCTCGAGGGCCGGTGTCCTGCAACTCTTAGATATCTCCCTGGTCCAACACACTTGAATCCAATAGCTGAATCACCTCCTAAGTGCAGTCAGGTTCTCCAGAGTCCTGCTAATGACCTCATATATTTGACTCAGGTGTGTTGAAGTAGAGACACATCTAAATGTTGCAGGAGACCGGCCCTCGAGGCCTGGAGTTGCCCACCCCTGTGCTAGACCAACACAAAGTAGGAAAATTATGCACAGTTTTCAGCAGTTTGTCAGTCAGCCCCAATCTTCCAGCACAGGCTTCATTTATCTCTATCCATCTTCATCAGTTTCCTTGTCTAATAAAGAAAAGTTCCTCACAGCATGAAAATCCTAACATCATGATTCCCTATGGTGAAGTTGTGCTCAGAGTGATATGCAGTCTAAGCTTTTCACCACACATAAATTCCAGTAAAATATCTTGGAGTATGTGGTTATATTGTGACAAAATATAAAATGGTTGCAGTTATACTTTTTGCAAAGCACTATAAATATTGCATTTTGCTTTGCTTTACTTATGCAAAAATGTGAATAGGCATCTCAAGAAGTTTGTGTTTCATTAAGAGGCAATTACAATATCTGTGTATTTTCTTACTTTTCCTGTCATTTATCATGCTTTGATCAGTAGCACTCTCACTTGTCTTAAGCGCTGAAAAATGGAGCCTTTAGATGTCGGACGCTTGCAGAGATCAGTCTGAAATTCAAACCTATTTGGTGCACTTTGGCTTGAAGGAACCTCAAGATCAGGGAACAATCTCTCAGGTGAACCTGGTTTGTGTTTGTCATGACAGGCTTCATGTCTGCACAGTCCGACACATGGCTCTCAAAAGGTCAGGGGTACAAAGGAGGTCATGGATCAGAGCAGAGAAGACTAAAGCTTCAACTTCCTGCACTGTCTGCTGTCAGATAATGCACACAGTGAGAGAAAATGGATATCTGGCTTTATGGAATTTGGGCGTCATTGGACTCAGTTATGTTTGACACAAAAGTCAAAAACAGGAAAGATAATGGAGGTGTGCAAAAAGAAATTCTCTAGAGATCCTGAATGCATATTTTGTGTGCTTCGGATGCACATGGAAAGGAATATATTTAAAATCAAATGAAACTTCAGTTGAACAAAAAACAAAATCAAAAACATGTGGCATCTGCCCAAAGTAAGCCATTAATTTTTTCACCCTGATGTAATTTCTCTCCTCCTTGGTAACGGACAATAATCCTGTCACACTCCCAGTTACTCCTAAATTTACAAAAACGTTGCCACGGGGCTTGTTCCAGATCGTTTGCAGATCACAGTTCGCACCTAAGGCTGGCTGAGTCGCCGCTGCTGAAAGCCAGTTGGCACACACCAGTTTACACCAATGCCAGCTCCTCTGTGCATCTGCCAACTGCATTTCATTCCAAACAACTCATCACAGTGGCAGATACTATCAGCACACTCTGCATTCTTACAGATCACTGTCACTTTATTTTTGTGATGTACAAAAGAAGTGTCTCCCAGCTGTATTTTCTTTATAGCGGAGGTGGCCAAATTTCTGGAACAAAGTACAAACTAGGGCCCATGCACGTGCTTCACGTTCAATATAAACATGAATTTAACTGAGCTGCAGCCTTTCATCACAGTTGGAAAAACCTTTAGCAATACTAATGGTAAGCAGCTCTATAATACAAGCTATTAAACATTTGATATACTAGAGGAAACTGATGTCAGCAGGAAGATGACAGCTTCAGAAAACTGAATGCAGCTCACATTCTGTATACATAAATTTGTCAGAATAGTTTCCACATTCTAATTAGCATTGTACTGAAATCTGCATGGGATTGTAAGTTCTAATCACCTGATGACCTTATATTTAAACCAAACAGTCACCTGAGAAATTATCTGATAGCAAAAAACAGGATCCAGAAACTAGATAAATATCTTAAATGAGTGAAATAGTTTAAATTATCCACTTCTTTTAGTTAGTTTAAAACATTACTTTGCTGCACTTTGCAACAAACTTTTGTATGATTTGATCTATGAATAAAATTAACATTGTCAAGTAGGAGTGTCTTGATCAGTTTTTGTTTTTGTTTGTTTTAAGAGTAGGATTGTATCGATAACAAATCCTGATCTGATACTAAATTAAACAATGCCAAGTACAGTTAATACAATTGTTCATAAAACAAGGAATTCATAAATGATAAAACACAAGATTAATGAATGAAGTTCATATTAGAAACCGGGGGTTCTAACATGAGAAAAAGCTCCTAGCAAACACAACAGCTAAAAAATAAAAAGTTCATGAGACATGAGCTTCCCAGTTAGTGTACTTTAAACTCACACAGGTGAGGATAAACACTAACATCCATTTTGGTTTACTTTAATCTGTCCGATACACCAGAGTGTTTGGAAAATTAAGCAATGTGCAACACATGTTAATCAAAAAAGCAATTATTGTACATCACTTGGTCTGGAACAGGAACTCTGGAAGTTTCCAGGCGTCGTGAGGCAGCTCTGAACGCTCCTCCATTCACAACCATATGGTTGGCATCATTAACCACTCCCCAAATATTCATGTTGGTTTCCCAAGCAAACCGCTACCGCTTGTAATTCTTGGAAAATGTAGGCACACACAGTAACTCTTTGGCTAATGAAAAGCTGTTCCTCCGCTCTCTGAGCCTGTAGAAATATCAAACCAGATGGTTTCCTTCTGCCAATAACAAGAGGTTGCCATTAAACATCGTCAGTCTTGGTGGAATAAAAGTTCATAATGATCTGACTTTTGTGGAATAGCATTTTTAAGCTAATTTTTCCCACGTTTTTGAAGAAATGTTTCAGATTTAGAATCTAGAAGTGCTTTGCTGCTTTTAATTTGTCCAGGTTTACTTGAACGTCCAAGTCGTTTGCAACAGTCTTGTTTTCTAAATTTGCCTTTAAATGTCGTCAGCCAGTTTTTCTAATTCACAACATGTGTCTGTCTTGTTCTATTAACCTCTTAAAAATCTCTTTTAGTTGCGTTCTTCTTTCCTCTGTCATCTAATTCTCACCCTGAAGCAAACCCTCCCCTATTCTGCTTTCTCTAGGCATGACTAATGGGAGAAACATGAGCAACATTATAGAGCCCTGGCCCTGTGCATTTGTTGAGATACTGATCAACTAATACTGATATCATAATATCATAATACTGATGCAGTTTCTCTAAATGTTAAATCTGAAGCAAAGAGCCACACTGGAGTATTGAATTTGGTCTCCAGACATGAATGTTGTATTTTTGGTGTATATATGCAATGTCCACAGTTTAGTAGACACCTTGTATGGTAGCATTTCACCAGGAAATGGTAAATTAACTGCATGAGTTAAGCTAAAGGAAAAGTTTACAGACCATCTTCTGATGTAGAAAATATATTCTTAGCAAAGACGGGACACTAATGAGGATCAATTTGAGAAAGTTTGGCTTTTCACACAAGTGACACTCAAAGTTTCATGGTAGCAATAGCCACCATGAGAATCAAATAGTGCACAAGCAAGCATGAGGGCAGGCAAGTACTGGGTAAACCCTGAGGCCAGAGTTTTCTTTAAAGAGTCATTTTTTTTATCTTGTGATCTATTATGAAGCATTCTCCAAAACAAAATCCTTCTTAGTTGAGTGGATCAGCTCATAAAACTTGCTTTTTCCCTGAACACACATGGTCGCCAATGGGTGATCACAATGGAAAACTTATTGGCTTTCAGTCAACAAAACTGCAGTATGAAATATATCAATGGGAAATAATGTTAATAGTCATTATAGAGGATAGATTGAAATCTGAATTGAAAACTTTTGAACAAATATTTGGCCTTAAACTACGATGTCTGTTTTTGTGCTGACAGATCCAGACTAGTATTTATGCTTTTTAAGAGTTAATAAAATAACACAAATGTAGGATTGTTTAAATAATCGTATTATTAAAAATGATTATGACATCATTTTAATAATGATTAGTAATCATTATTATTAAATGCTTATTTAATAATAATGGCAATACAATGGCTTTGTATTGCCATTGTCTGAAAATACAAAACCTATAAGATAACTTTCAACTTACAGTTACGGGCATCCCTGACATCGAGCCGATCAAGGAAAACTTGTCTGATTTTAATCACTAATCAATTAATTGGTGTGCCTTTAATATTAACTACTGCATTATGTTTTTCTCTCCTAAATGTTAAAACCAAATCATTTGTGTACTAATTTAAATAGGAACCAATCATAACATGTCTATTTATGCATTTTGTTCCCACAGTTAGTACTACCTGAGCACCAAAGTATCCCAATTTGTGTGATGATTGCTCCAGACCACATAACTTGACACCTGCTATACAAACACAAGTCAAAGCAGCAGCAACTACCATTCAAAAAGTTAAAATAAAAATGAAATATCGATACAAGTTTTGACAAATAAATGTACACCAACCAACATCCAGACTGGATTGATACCTTCTTGTTGCTATTTTAGAGTCCCGCTTTAGAAGCATGAATGCAAACAGAGAGGGAAAAAAGAAACGTTTTCAGGGAGTTCCCCAGTTGGCTGTTTCCTCAGGGAGTCCCCAGAATTGTTTGGTCTAAAGCAACTTTTTCACGTACCATTGTCTGCGGTCTTTTTTATATATATTTGAACGTGTAAACAATATTTTCCTAAGGTGGTACAGGTTCTGCCTAATCCCTGATATTACACAAATCAGTTAAACACATATTCCGCCACTCACTTGTCACTTATTATTCTAAACTGAAGGACCCGCTCTGGGGATAAATATTCCCTGCAATCTCAGTCTGAGGTCCTGGATTAGGTCTGTGGTACAAGAAACCAAGTGGAGTGATCAGTATTGGATTTCACTAACATGGGAATTTATGTGGATCTATAGTTTATTTGAGGATTAAACGAAGATATTAAAAAAAAAAAGGGTTTCAGCTACCACACCAAAGAGCTTCAAATTGTATTATAAAAGAACATGGCGTCCTTGAACGTGTGTGTTCATGTGTTTACTGTTTGAGAAAATCAATGGCAGAAATTAACAAAATTTGGTTTCAATTTCATAAGCAGCTGTGCGGACGAAATCAAAGAAACTTAAAAGCTCCTGCTAAAGCAGAATGTTGCGGCCCTTGGAGCCTTTACTCTTGGGTGTGTAAAGAAAAACTGATGATAAATGGATTCACCTCGGAATGCTTACTTTGACAGAACCACATGGATCCATTGTTTGTGTAGAAGCGTGTGTGTCAGGCTCCTGTCTCTATTGTGACCACGATCAGTCCATCAAAGCCCAGAGAGGGTATTGGCGAGGCGCTTGGTCTTCTGTCTCCTTCACACTTCCTCTGTTTGTGTGCGTGCGTGTGTTTTTGTGAGAGCCAAACCAAGCCTCTGTCTCCTTGCACTTCCTCCTCACCATTGTGTGTTTGCAAGCATTTGCTCTCTCTCTGTCTCTCTCTCTCCCTGCCTCTAATCAGTGTCTTATTGGGCTGATCCCAGAGACTATGGATGAACTATTTCTGGAGATTCCTGTTATGAAAAGATTATCCACTCCCCCTCCACCCTATCTGTTTATGTCTCAACAGTTGCACCCATTATTTGAACCTACATCAATGAAAGGCTGAGGATATAAACTATGATGTATATGGGAGCATACCTTTAACCTACTTGCCAAACATTCAATTCATTAAGATTTTAGTGGCCTTCCACCGAGGCCTCGTAACACAAAATTGTTTTTTATGAAATATTGACATTTGTTTCTACACTAGAATGATAATAAATGTATCAATAATATCTTCCAATCTGTTTTTATTTTCATTAGGTAGAAAAAATATGTGCTTATTTTACTCCTCTAGGTTAACACAAATTAGATGATCACTGCAAAGTTTCAACCTCTTGTCACATGAAGCCTCTATGTGATTTCCTTCAAGAATGGTCTTGACTCCATCCATCTATCCATCAACTATGACAACAGTTTTCCTCTCCCAGCTGAAGAAATGCATCCCCACAACATGATGCTGCCACCACTATTATTTATGGTGGTGTCTGTGTGTTCAGGGTGAAATGATGCTTGATTTCCACCGTAGTTTTTACTTGTAGGCCAAATGGTTTTGGTCTCATCTGACCAGAGCACCTTCATTTATATTTTTGAAAACTGCAAACTAGTATTTTTGTGGCTTGTTTCCAACAATCGTGTTTTCCTTGCCACTCTTCCGTAAAGGCCAGATTTGTAGAATTGGTGACTAATAGTTTGCCTATTAATAGATTATTCCATCTTAGCTGTGGATCTCTGTAGCTCCTCCCGACTTACAGTGGGTAACTCTTGGCTGCTTCCCTGATTATTGCTCTCCTTGCCCAGCCTGTCAGCCTATGTGGACGGCCATGTCTTGGTAAACTTGAAGAGTTTTGTTTGTAAAAAGTTCCTTTTTGCTCCACTTCATAGTTATCCAGTATTTGTTGTTGGTGTATCATATAAAATCTCAATAAAATACACTAAGAATGACAATGTGTAACAAAAAAAAGCTCTAAAGAGATTAAATAACATAGTCACTAACAGTATACAGAAAAATTTCAACAAATACAAAACTATATTTCAAAGGCATATTTTTAACTCAGTGAGAGTAAATCAACCTACTGATGTTTACACACAGAGACTGAACACAGCAACATTGTTTTTACCTCCTAAAGACCACTATAACTTTTACAAACCCATGATTTGGTTATCTCCGCTGGAAGTGTTTGTTGACATGGCCTTGGGTGTGTGGCCGCGTGCGGGTGTGCGTGTGTGTGTGTGTGTGGTTTCTGTGCGTTGGAATGAGTCCTTCGTCCGCTGACCTTCACTTGGCCCCTCTGTTTGGGGTTAGTACTGGTGAACCCCAAGGCTATAACCCAGAGGATAGCTCTTTGAAGCTGCAAGACTTTTGTCTTTACTCTGCATCTTTCTCTCGCTTCTGATCTCTGCTCCTCCTATTATTCTCTCCATCTTTTTTCCTAGTTCTCAATTTATCATTTCTAATGCTGATTTGCCTAGATTTCCACTTCCTTTTTGCCTGGGGTCAGAGGTGACAAAGCAAAGGTTATGACTTGCAACAGTAGCTTTGCCTAACTGCCCTTCAGCAGCTGAAGGACTGGTAATCAAATGACTACCTAGTCATTTTTGTACTAATTTTAAATTAGTGGTGATAGTACAAACAAAATAATCTATTAAATCAAATGTATTAAGTTGAAGTTTTTATTTCTAGTTCCCTTTTCTGGGGAACATTTATGTGCAGCGCTGGTTGTAATCCTTCTAACACCATTGCATCTCCTTATTTCCTTTCTTTTGTCCCACACCCATATTATACTTGTATTTGATTTGTATCTGAATCATAAGCCGAGCTCTCTGATGAGCTTTGATGAATGGAAACTGCAGACACTCTGAAAGAGACGCACTCATTTGCCCTGCAGCTACTGGCAGCAGCGGCACGTCTGCTCGTCTGATCTCAAACGCTTTACCACACACATTCATCAACAGTTGCGGACATTCTTCCACAATTATCACCAGAAAACATCTCGGAGAGTTGGAGCCCCCTCGTCTCCTCGCAGGGGTTGTGGACCCTCGTTGGAAGAGAGCGGTTTTAGCGTTGGTGTTTTGGGCGCAGACTCTGGGTGGTCGGGGTTTTTTTCTGCTCAGGGATTTGGCCTTGTTTGGTAATCTCTCTACATTTGTGCTTCCTCTGCTTATGCTTGCTCTCTCTGTCACTCACACACCCTCGCACACAGTAATTATCCCTTTCTTCCGGCAGGTTATGAATTTTGTGTAGGTTTTCCTAAGTTAATGAGCGCCCTTTCTATAGTTTTGCTGACTGGATTGTACGCTGTTTTATGCTCGAGTGTCATAAGGCTGTTATTTTTTTGCTGAATTCGATCATGTCTTGACACCTTTGGTGTCTGATCAAACCGATACTTTGGAATATAATTATTATTTCATGTTATTAGGCACTTTGATCTGCCTTGTTGCTGGAAAAGTGCTATATAAATAAAACTTCTACTTCTTCTTCACTGAGGTGTATTGAAGCAGAAACGCATCTAAAAGTTATAGGACAGCGGCCCTCCAAGTCACCAAACTGACTGAACACATGGTAACAAAGGTCTGAGTTGAATAATGGAAGTTTTGAAGTGACACAAGTACATGAAAATGCAGTGTCAATCAAATTTATCCATATAAAATCTAATGTAAATATTATCCAGGTTTTATGGGTTTTTGAGATTTACAGGAAATATTTTGAGTTGACTTCTGTAGCTTAGTATCCAGTTCTTACTTGGAACAAGTCACAAGCAGATTACTTCAAAAACAGAGAAATACTTTGATGCTTTGTTGGATATATGCAGCCTTTTTACATTGCTTCGCACACCCAAAAACACACACGCACACACACATGCTCTTTAATGGAGTTGGCGGGATCTATGTTTCTGGCTAAATTACTTCTGACTGAGGCGTCAGCTGGGACAGAAATGGCTGCCAATAACGAACTGAACAGCCATCCAGGATTTTCTGCATCATCCTTTCCCTCCATTTGTTTGCCGTCCAAGCTTTGGGTTACAGACAATTCCTTGCCACATGATGACTTGTCTGGCTTTCTCTTTTTCTTGCTCCACCTTAACACTGTGAGATCATAGAAAATAATGTGGAGGTGTGAAATATATGGACGCAACCAAGCTGATACTAAGAGATGGAAACTAAGCTGCTGCTTAGGCCTCACAAGATCTGTAAACAGATCTCTGCTGGTTTTGTTATTTGTTTGCGTTGACATGAATCAAGAGTAAACTAGATATTGAATTAGTTCTGTTTTTGATGTGGATGGAAAAAAATGATCCTCCTATTGTATAATTATTAACTGGAATAAATTTGAAATACATTCAATATTTAAAAGAAAATGTTTTTTATACTTTAGCTTGAGTAAATTTAAAACCACTACTGTGCAACTTGACAGGGCTCCTTTTCAATACTACAGGTATTTTTTTTCCTATGAATATTATATTAAAAAAAACACGTTAAACTAAGTATTCAGTATGGAGATTCCTTGAACATGGTGAAGCATTTCAGAGGCTTATTTCTACTAATTGTGTTGATTGTGGTTTACAGCTAATGAAAACACATAATCCAATTCCTCAGGAATATTAAAATATTACACAAGACCTGAACTAAATAATAGGATTTTCAAGAAAAATGGTTAAATTCTTCTCTCACACTATTCAGTCGACCTGGTTGTGTGGTGTACGTGCACTGGGCGCGCCTCGCGGTGAAGGGCGGGCGGGGTGTGAATGCATTGTCATACCTGCAGCGGCCGTCCTTTCACGGCACCACTTGCGCTTTTCAGACTAATCTGGCGACACAAAGGAGCGTCTCACAGTTGTCTCCACTCGTTCCTAATAATATGCAAACCGCCGGGTTGCCAACCCAGGAGTCAAATGCAGCTCATTAGGGGAGTGGTAGAAGCTGAAATGAAGGAAGGAATATTCCTTCCCCCATGAGGAATTACCTCAAGGGGGAAG
Organism: Brachyrhaphis roseni; assembly: GCA_903066815.1. Classification (NCBI taxonomy): domain Eukaryota; kingdom Metazoa; phylum Chordata; class Actinopteri; order Cyprinodontiformes; family Poeciliidae; genus Brachyrhaphis; species Brachyrhaphis roseni. The sequence goes on from CAEFZY010027691.1 coordinate 45,805, forward strand.
TTCATCACTTTGATGAAGTCTTAAAAAAAATAAATAAATAAAGACCGCATCACTTTCTGCGCTTTGAAAGTCCGTGTTGTCATAGAGCTGTTATTTATTTATTTTTTTTTCGCACCCCCCACTCCTTACATGTTAGCGACTCCACAGGTCTGCAGCTGCTCCTTATCAGGTGGGGCGCAGCAGAGGAGTGGATCTGGATGGGGTGGGGGGGTGGAGCCACCTCAGAGTTGCCCATTCCTAAAGCTTGAATCACACAGTTCTCCATTCACATTCCTGCTGGGATCTGCATCCTGAGCGTCGGAGGGAGCTGGAAGGTGCTGAAGACCTCTGAAACGCGTCAGAATCCAACCAGAAACAAATGGATTTATTGTTTGGTAACACGATTAAGGGACATTTGCGACCAACGCTATAGTGTTTTTTTTTTTTTCTTCCCCACACTGGATTTACTATGCGGACTTTGTACTGAGAGCGGAGTGGATCTGAGCAGATACCAGCCGGGGCGCAGCGGGACTCGCGACCGTGACGCTTAACGATGATATTAACACGTAAGTCAGTGACTGATATCCACCACAACATATATAAAATGATTTTAGTGTTTTACTTTTACTGTTTTTAAGATTTAAGTATTTTTTCCCCCACTGTACTCGAGTTTTGTGACTGTTTAAATCTGTTATTTCTAAGTTTGATTTATTACATGCACTACTTTTCTATAATTTCACCCTCACACATAAGATTCTTTCTAGTCGTCTGGAAGGCGTGTAACGCTTCAGGCTGTCAGATAAGAAATCTGCCCCCTTCTCGTCGCATACCTTCACGTCCCCAGTCCTGTTTACAATCCACTGAATATCCCCGGGTTTTGTTTACCAGATAACTTTTCACGACTTACACACACAGAGAGACAGAAACGCACACCATGTCAGGGATGCTGCTCTACTCTTGATAAAAAAATAAAAAAAAATCTTCTCCAGGTTCTCCCTCCCGTTTTTTTTTTGTTCATTTTATTATACACACCTTTGCCAAAAAAAAAAAAAAAAAAAAAAAGTTTCCAGCAGATGAGCGCACCGCTGAGGTCAGACGGAATGCTTACACTTACAAAATACAGTATAATCCGGTGCTGTAAATTTTCATTGACAAATAAATATTAATAATAAACGCAATTCACTGCTGGATTTTTACGAAATACAATTGGATCAAAATTTGATTCAAAACATCAGAATAAGAAAAAAGGGCAAGATGAGAATTGGAACATACCCCCAGTATACATACATGTTTTTAAATATAAAAAATAAATAAGCCATGGAATGTTGTATAGTCACAAAGTCAAATGCTACATTAAAGTGAGGCAGTGGAAAGGATTTGACACTTCTTCTGAAGCCAGATATATCATTAGTTGTCACTTTTTTTTACTTGGCCTTATAACTCAAATGTATCCTAATAATAATTGCCTCTTTTCAGTTATTCTGTTGCTGTGATTAATTTGGTGATATCATAACAACGGATGTCCTTTTGGGACGCATAGATTGAAGAGGGTTTCGAAATTTATCTTGCACAGTTATAAGTGAAACTGTAAAATAGGGGGATTTTGAAAGTGGTTGTGTCATTGAAAGAACATTTGGAAGTTTAATCAACCAGTTTTTTTTTTCCTTTTTTTTCACTGTTCCCCTGAACAGAATTAAAAACTTAAGGTTTAAATAGCTCCTTTGCTCTCTATCCCAGAATCAACTGGGGCAACCAAATCCTATGAACTGCTGGGTGGTGGGCACCCAGCAGTTCAGCCTTTGCTGAAATCCCATTTCAGCAAAGGCTGAAATGGGATTTAGCCTTTAAGATTAGATAAACCATAGGTATATAGACCAATACCCATCCCTAACTCATCTTCCATGTCTGGACTTCAAGCTTTGTTAACTACTTGTGCCTCTGGCCTTGTGCCGCAGCATATGAAATCCTGTTTTCAGTCTTGCTGTTGTCCTGACTGGATGTGTTTTAGAATTTGTTTCCAGTCTTTACACTTTGTCCCAACAGTTTTGTCTATTCCAACACACTGTCTGTGATCAGTCACTAAGGCCTGGGTCAGATATGAGTGCAGAGGGGTTCACTTAAACCATAAAGCCTTTGGGAGCGTGCTCAGAGACACACGCACGCACATATTTATTTTGATGCAACATGGAGTTAATGAAGAACACCAGGAGAAAAACAGTCTCATCCCAGAAACAAGAAGAATAGTATCTTAGTTGAATGATGTTTGTTTTTATTTTTTGTTTTTTTCACTGAGAACACAAGATTCTCTGAGAAATTTCTTTCTGTGTGAGGATCTGAAGAAGGAAGTACGCCTCATCTGCACTCTGTGAAACAGGAAGTTAGCTGTTGCCTTATCTGGTAAATTTACATCCTGCTTTGGTCCGCCTGCCAGGCAAGTGGATCCATATGTTCCCTTTAGCTTTTACTTTCCTTATGGAGAAGGGTACATCCTTGGATATCTGAATGTTTTGGGGAGGAAAGATAATCCTCAGCTGGCTGTAGAAAGCTCCGCGGAAGGCTTTGAGAAAGTCAGGTCACCTGATCCAGGGACAAGGCGCTCCTGGAGAGCATAAATCTGTCATCAGGGGCACTGAGACCTTTGGGATTAGCAAAGCTATGATCCATCTGGCCCAGCTGTGGAGTTTGCTTGTGTATGTGTCTATGGATCCACGCCTGCGTTCCTACACCAGCTGGTGGTAAATAACTTGAATGGTTGATGTGAGTAACTTCATTTTTGTTTCTTGTGTTGGTGTGTGGGTGTGTGTGTGTGCTGAAGACACTGCTTGAGGCCAACCAGATGGTGATATCTCTGGCACCATATCACTTAGCTAACAGCAAGACCCTCTCTGTGAACTGTCCCAGAATGCGAATCACAAAATATGATACCAAATTGGAGGGAAAAATCTGTTGTCATCTTGAGGTTTCAGTGCTCGTCACGGTAGAATAAGCTTTGGTGTCCAGTTGGTCTCAGCGTTTTGACGCTACCACTGGTTGAGACTCAAAGTTTAGCCTTTCAGGGAAATTGTTACTCCAAAACAGCTCAAAACATGACCTGATAAACAGAAGTGCTGTCATTCTTGTGACTTTTCTTGTTGTTTGCCACTACTCTGCCACAGACTTTTTGGAGGTTTATCACCCTACCTGTTCAGGTCCACTTTGCAGTTCTTTCAGAATGATCTACTCAGACCTGAAGTTGATAAGAACCCTCAGAGCTGCCCTTTGGAGTTTTTTTTTTTTTTTACAGTTGCCCCTTTGGAATCCCGCCAGTGATCAGGCAATTTCAGATAAGCTACCGCAGGTCACAACAGAGGTCACCTAAAGCATTCTTCTCAATGTTCAACTTCAAAGACCTAGTCTTGAAGATAACTGTACTCTTCTGACCTATAGTTTGAAATGGCAAAGCCTTTTAAGGTGGGGGACTGCAAGCGGCATCCTTTGTTTGCTCACCGCTGACAAACTCCCTCCGGAGCTGAGCATTCAGAGCCAGTCTAGCCAGACCCCTGTAGCCTCCCGCGATGGAGGGAAGCTGTGACCAGCAATTGTGAGAATTTCCTGCCCCCGGAAGGGAGAGAGGAGCAGAGAAGGGGCCAGCAGAGTAGAAATAAGCAAAAGACATCGCTGGAGACTGGTCAGAGGAGGTAAAAGGAGAGAGCGACCACAATAGATAAAATTAGAAATTGATACAGTGGTGAGCATTAGAAGTTTTGCACTTGATAAAAGATCTTTGCCCACAGTTTTTGAATGATGACACTTTTGATCTTTGTTATAGGCATATTTTATAATATACAGTAAATCACTCTGACCTTATCCTCCTGCTCGTTCAAATCAACCTTAAGTATTTTGAGGCTAGCTAAAACTCCAGGTGAGAGGATATTGCTGGCTCCTGCTTGGCACAATAGTGACTTTACCTTAAGGTGTGGCTAAATATTTGAAAGCTTTAAGATCAATTTTATTGCTGCTGTTGTCGTGGTAGTGAGGCCAGTTCAGTTTCAGCCAACTATTCGCTGGCGTACAGGGAGATTTCAGGCATCCTGTTTGGCCCCTTGTCAGAAATACAAGCTGTGTTGTGGTCTAAAGTTTTGAATCGGTTTAGGTTGTTGCTTTTCTGTGTTCTCTAACTTTGTGGGAGCTGGTCTTAGAGTCAGAAGAGAAGTTGGTCATGTTTCTTATATATTTAGGAAGTTTTACACTGGTGATTTTGCTAGAACATCTACAAGCTTGAAGTCATGGGTACAAAACTAATAATTCTTCTCTGGCTCCTTCTGTTGAGATGTTTGATTGTGCTCTTTCACAAAAGCAAGGTCAATGGTAGCTATAATTATCATGGCACATTGAGTTTTCTATTATCAATGGATTTGTTGTTTGAATGGGTTGGATTGATTATCGACTACAGTCACTAACATATCTATGGACAAGCACTGTGATTGACCCTCATTCCTGTCACAGTTTAAGCTCTGAGTGCGTGCTTTAAGACATTCGTCCGGTGTGGCTTTGTGTCCGTCTCTAACCAGACGGAGGTTTGCTTTTGTGCACACAATCACCGGACCTCATGTTTGCCTTGGCTGCCTCTCCTCCTATTATCTGGCCTGGAACAAATGAAGGCAGGGCCCTTCCAGCCAAATGGTCGGTCAGTGGCCATGGCACTTCATAGCAGTTCTCTTCCTGTGTGGGAAGAGGAAGTGAGGTAGTTTCCCTGGTTTAGGAGTTGGGGTGAACACAAGGAAGAAAGTAAAATAAAATGCGATCATTCCAGAGAATTGGTTGCGATATGGTTAGGTAAATAAGGGTGGTTAGAAGTCCTTTTGTTTTTGGGGGGTTTGTGGGGTTTGTAATGAACTGTCTTTTTGTTGTTTGTTTTGAGATGCATATGCATGTGTGGAGCAACTCTATTGTTAAGTTGTTTGTTTCAGATTCCCCATAGCCCTGTCTACATCCTGGACACAAACAAAAGCTGGATACATTCTTTTGCTTCATATTTGGATAAATAATGTGATTTGGTAATAAATATTATTCATCTTAATATTTTCTCATAACATATAATTCAAACCCTATCACTTGAAAATAGATTTAATAGACATGCTAAGGGAGTGGGCATGTCTTTGGATAGGCAACAATCAAAGTAGCTTACAAGATCCCATATTTGTTATTCTGGACTTTTGAGTTAGAAAGCTATCACTTTGTTTGCATGTCTAATTTGCATTTCAATAGATTTACTGTGTGTTCAGTGATTTGTCCTTAAACATGTGTTTGGTTTTTGCAGACACAGGGGCTGCCTTATACAAACACAAACGCAAACCTATTCACAAGCAAGCATAGAAATCTTTTGCTCTCGTTTTGAGGAATGTATGTATAATTACTGCTCAGTTTCTATGTTTCTTTGGGTTTACTATGCTCTAAAAATACAAAACGAAACACACACACTAAGATACACACTTTTTGAGACGTGTAATTTCATGTTCATGTGGGAAACATAGAAAGGTCTTCAACTGGTCACTTTGGTGGAAGTTGGTTTGATGTCGGTCTTGAAGCAACCTGCCTCTGCAGTGACAAGGGGGTGAACGTTTTCTAGTCGCGTCACACCTTGTTGTTAGAGTTTATCTGCCGCCTAGGCTTGTTGTTGGTATGTAAATCCTTGCATAATGTATAGACTAGACCTTTCACAGTAGTCCTTTGGCCTCTCTGTCTGTCTGAGAGGGTTTTATGGGTGCCTTTTTTATTTTCAAGAAACTAAACTTAGTGCTGTAAGCATCTCAGCAGGTCACTATTTTCTGCATGCTTTTCTTTATTATTCTTAAAGTATTAGAAAAAGGAACTAACATGGCAACAGTATTGAAAGAAACAGGATTTGAAACAGGATGACTATAATGTCTAAATGCAAACAGAGCAGTCCAACTTTCATCTGTAGGTCTGCAGTTTTCTGCTTTTGTCAGTGAGATTGTTTCGAAACATTTTCTTAAGTTTGTGCCACATTTGCACTTTCTATCCCTTCGCCACAGTGACAATGTTGTAAAGTCATCATTCAAAGGCCTTGAAAGACATGTTTTTTCCTTCTCTCAGCTGCTTGCTTATTTGTAGCAGATTGGGGTGTTGAGGGCCATTTGGCATATGTCATCTAAAAGGCTTTCGCACATAATTGGGAAACTGTCCCCACGGATCCTCTGACATGCTGAGAACCTCTGCATTCAGTCACAACACTTAGCAAAGCAAGTCCAAATGTCACACCCTGCCTTTAAGGGCACTTATGAAAGAGTTTGTCTGGCAGTGTTGTAAACAACTTAGATGGTTGCAAGGGAGTTAAAGATGATAGGTCTCTATCAATAATGGTGATTGTATAGGAGTTTGTCCTGTAACCAGTGGGTTGCTGGTTCAAACCTCACTCTAAGTCGTTGCATATTTCGGTAAAACATTTTGCATGCCTTCCCTGCTAGTGGTGGCCAGAGGGCGCTGGTGCATGGCAGCTTCATTTCTGCCAGACTGCCCCAGGGCAACTTTGGCAACTATAGTGGAATGCCACCATCAGCTTATGAATGTGTGCATGAAAGGTTGAATGACTGAATTTAGTATACAGCGTCTGGAATTCTCTGGACTAGATAAAGCGTGATACAAGTACAGGCCATTTACCATCCATTCATCCTCTATACCATCTTATCCTTGAAGGGTTGTGCGGAGGCTGGTGCCTATCTTTAGTGGTCATTGGTAAAGAGGCAGGGTAGACCCTACAGGTTACTAATATTGACGCAGCTCATACATATAATTGTGTTTTTCAGTACAGGGAAGTCTTCATGATCAATTACGCCTTCATTCTGCAAGGCCATAATAATCAGAAGTTAATGAGTAGCACAGTTAGAAGCATGCTTAAATCTTGAGTTCACAAAAATTTGTTGAACTGGTTTTGCAATTTCCTACTATAACTAACATGCTGTCATATGATATTATTCCTGGGTCCAAGTTCCTTCAAACTTCCTCCCATCAAATTCAGCCTCAGGAGTCCCTGATTGCATAAACTAAAGAGGGTGTTAATGCAATTTCTTTGAATGAAGTGTTGAGCTCCAGCATTAGAAGCATGTAAAGGGAGACTGAGTAGGAGAATAATTACAAGGTCAGAGAGTTATTACACCAAATACTAAACTTTAGCATGTGACTTTATTCTATAAATTCTGGCCTATAAGATTCAGATTTAGATTTGGTTTGCCTATTTGATCCATAACATATTTTCAGATAGGCTTAGTCACTACCTGGCATCTTTTGTAGACATCTTTATAACTTACACTTTTTAACCTTTTTCACATTGTTTAGATAAAAGTCAATGCCGTCTTTGTACAACAGGGATTTTCTTGTTGGGATTAAGATGTCGAGCTCCATCAGTGCTTCTAAGGTCATAAAATCTATGAAAACTACCTCATCTGTTTCTCGCTTCTCTCACACTTCACAAGTAATATTTGGAGTTAGTTCATCATTTTCAGTATATTATTTTTTACTTTTAATGATTTTCACATTGTGACATTGGTTCTCTGTTGTTCCTGTCTTTGTTGTGTAGAAATCGAAGCCAAAGAGGCCTGCACCTGGCTCCGAGCTGCAGGATTCCCACAGTATGCCCAGCTTTATGAAGGTAACAAACACCATGGGTCTCTTCAAACACACAGAGCATGTGCAATGCATTTTTACAAGGGATGAAATTACATTTCGGAGATATTCTCATTCAGAGTACTTTTACTTTGGCATCTCAATAAATCATTTTCAATGCTGTGTTGGAAAAGTATGACCTAAAATTGCAGAAGTTTTAAAGTCACATCTTTGGTAAGCCTTGGTCTTGCTTGATTGCAATAACCAGTCAATGCTTAGCTCAGTGTTTTCTTTTATTTTGTACAGCACATGTGCTGTACAAAATACACACATGCACACACACACCCTTCCACATGTTCTTTGTTTGAAATACAAAAGGTCAGCATTCACATATGCATCTATGCATGCACACACACTTTGCATAGTATAACATTCCTTCTCTGTGTATCCTAGCAACAATGAAAAGAAGGAATTCCATCCATACATTAGTTTGGTCCACATTTCCAACGTATTACGTACAGTTACTGCTGAAAACCTAAACTTCTCTGCTAAACATACACCCCAACGCTGGCTCTGCTTGAGCTTTAAAATACACACTGACCAAAGTATATCTAACAGTTCATGTAGCATGCCATTTGCCTTTTTGTAATTACAGAATGATGACAGAAGGGTTAAGCTATGCTTGTCAGCGGGTCGCTGCAAGTTTCCACCTAACCGTGAAAGGTTTTGCTATTAGAGTTGAATGGCTATTGTGTTTCTGTGCAGCTGTTGGTATCCCTTTATGCATTAAATAACAGAAGAAAGGGGTAGATTTCAGGGTAGATTCAGCTCATATCTTTCTGTCATCTTCACTTAACAAGGAATAGCAGTGCTCATCAAGCAGGAGTCATTTTCCCCCTGGATTATCTACAGACAGATCCTTATTATCTGTGCTGTCATGACTATTGCCCCTCTAAAGATAAACAGACTGATAGAGCATCTTCAGTCAGCTTTAGTAGGTTAAAGATTGTGGTCTTAAATGTCTGCCGTTTTCTTATCATCGGTGCCCCCAGGGGTGTAGATCCAAGATTCTTATTTTGAGGTACGGTCAACCCATTCCATCTTCTGCGTCATCAGAGTCCTTCCATCCTCAGCATTCCAGTCATGACCCAAAAAGAAATCTTAGTTATTTTAGCTTTAAGGCATGGTGCTAACCCTTTAGCCAGATACTGTTCAGCTGAAGAGGCAGTCCTGTTGTAGGGGAGCAGAGAAGGAAGTAGCAGCGATGGAGTACCTATTGTCATTGTTCAATCAATCCCCTGTTCTTTCACCCCTGTGCTTCACATCCCCCCTGCCTGCATGGCCTGAAAGCTGCAGCTGTGTTTGTTTGGTCGGCTAAGACGGCATTTCCTTTTTTAGCTTTTCATCAAGGTTGAGTGGGGGTGTGGGAGTAGCTAGGTGTTTGAGCAGGTGGGTGTCTTTGGGATGGTAACTCTAGTTTTATCTCAGCACGCTGATTGAATCAGGAACACAAAATGCCAACAATAACCTAACCTCTTGTGTTTCTTTCAGATTCCCAGTTTCCCATTGACATATCGTCAGTCACTAGAGACCATGACTTCCTTGATCGAGATGCTATTGAGGCGCTCTGCAGGTGAGATAACAACTCATAGGCAACCTTTACTTTTGATGGTATGTGCTCTTTTTACTTTTGAGTGGTATTTTGTTTTGACCCTTATAGAAAATCTAAAGCAGAAAACGTCAAAAGGAAACTCGCTCTAGGACGTTTCTGATTAGATTAAGGAAATGTGAGATAAGAATGAGATACCCAGTGTTTTTCTTTTGTATGTTCACACCATACAGATATTTCACTCCTGCTGGATATGAGGGTGATGTAAAGAGCCTTAGAATTTGGCATTGTTCTCAATCTGTAGAATGCTAACATCATTGTGGTATTAAATGTTTCTCGTAGGGGTGCCCTGATCTGATTTGAGAATTTGTTTAAGGGAATTATGAAATTTTCAGTCTAATACTCTTGAATTAAAGTTGATATACCTGTTGTTGGTGTTCTGTCTGTAATGTTCTTGTTAGCGCTATTCTCAGCTGAATGGAGTTCATTTTTAAGGCAACAAATATCATTTTCACATATTTTTAAACAATCTACTAAGTGCTTTTCACACGTTCCAGTGGCGTTCGGAATAGAAAGTAGTTTGTATTAGTTTACACAATGTTAGGTTATACAATGCTATCTGCTCTGCGCAGATATCTCCAGCTCTCTATGGGATTCCTCCATATTTACACTTTAGATTTTCTACTTCCAGCTTTTCTACGGGAACGGAGGCTGTTGAACATGGATTGGTTTAGATGCCAAACCCAACATTGAAATTAGACCATCACTTATGATTGAATTAAGATTTCAAATATATCCATGCCTTAAATTTTTATCTGACTGGGATTCAGTTTGGGCAGTTGCAGTGGTATTCACAATGAAAGACTACTTTTATCTCTGTCATATAACTAACTCATTGGAGTGGGGTAATGGTTCTTTAATAGACTTAGCCACTTAATCAAATTTTAACTCTTGATCATAAAATCCAGAAGGTGTCCATCTGTACGTCTGGAGGCTATCATCTTAGCATCTCTTCTCTTGGAAGGCTTTCAGCCCCACCCTCTACCTCATAGCTATCCTTCAGTTGCCATCACTTCATTTCTCCGTTGTTACATGATATGCTCTAAGAGCTCACAAGAGAGAGGACCTCAACCCCACCACCCTTCTTCCCTTCTCCAGGTGGCAGCAGGGATAAGCTTTCGGTCCCCTCCCCACATTTTCTCCTCCACTCTAGCAGATTTCACTGCTTATCGGGCTCTTCTCGTTGTTCTAGGGGATTATCCTTCAGCAGCTCATTAGCCAGACTGGTGGCACCCCACCTTCCTCTGTTGTCTTGCTCTTCCACTTGCTCAGTTCTTTCTCCTTTCTCCTTTCCTTCTGGTAGAGTTTTGTTTTCTAGCGAAGGTCAAGAAGCTTTAACTTTTAAAGCCTGCTTATTTTGAACATGTGTTTGTACTTGCAGGAGGCTGAACACTCTCAACAAGTGTGCTCTAATGAGACTGGAGATCTCTCCACAAAGAAAGAGGGTAAGTGCACATGCATACACTTGCATTTGCTTGTATTAAAAAGAAAAACAACCTCTTTGACAACTTCTTCAGAAACACAATTGAATTTCCCCACCTCAACTGTCAGATCGACCACTGGACACTGGGTGGAGTTATGTTTCCTCTCATCATCTTTAAAAAGGAAAATATTGAGAGTATTTATACATTAAGATAGCAAGAACCCTTGGGGGAGGGAGAGGAACATCAAGGGGTTGCATTCACCTGGATCTCCTCCTTGCAGATTTTTGGGAGATTTGCCGATTTTTCTATATCTTCAGCATCGTAACAAGCACCCAAAAAAAAAAGTCTGCAACACTCAACAAATTCCTTCACCTGAGCTTTTGACCTCTGCAGCTTCTTCAGATGGCCTCATTTTTTGCTGCTCTTGTTGACACTACCTTTGGTCTGTCTAAACAACCAAGTCTCTGTAGATTTAAAAGTGTGCCATATTTTTGAAAATTGTAAAATATATATTTAATATTTAAATTTTTAGATGATTAGTACAACAGTTCTCTGTGAGATGAATGCAATGATTTGTACTGGGTTTGGTGGTATCAGAGAAAAAGAGCCCCCTAACAAATCCATACATTTTAGATTTTCATTGGTAAAACATTTGACATTTTTATAATTTCTTTTCCCTTCATAGTTATGCATACATAAGTGTTAGTCTAATAAATAAAATCCCAACAAAATGCATTAAAAAGTTTTTGGTTTATGGTCAAAAATGTGGAAAAAAAGTAAGATTTATAAATACTTTTGCAAGACAGTCTCATACTTGTACTATGATTCGTTTGAGAACTGCAAACTTGTGATATTGATGACAACCCACATATTTTCCACTCTAGATTTTATGGCTCATATAATGACGAATCTGTAAAAGGTCAGCCTTAAACAACACAATTTTCAGTTCAAACATCTTGACTGAGACAGTGACACTTTGTGACAGTAATTACCCAGTTTCAAATCAACCATAACTCCCTAACAGCCTGAAGGGCTGCATAGTAACATCCTTGTTCAGTGGGTGGTGGTATTCATTAGGACGACCCTCCCTGTGTCACCTTTCATTTCAGGAGTTAACAGAGGTAGAAGAGTCAAAGAGGCAAATAACCTCTTTGACTCCTCTACTCTTATGAGACACTGCACCCCCTCACTTCTCCCCAGAATACTTAGGAATGCATTGATCTTGTCATGTCTTCGCATTCCCCATCCCTTCAGAATCACCACCCCGTCTCTTGGTCTCGTTCTTTGTGGTGTTTTTATCTTGGGTTGAATAATTGAGAAAATAAATAATTTTCACTTTACAACTTCAAAGTGGTCCCTGGTCCAGCAGATACTTCGGTAGCTTGAGGGTTTGTGGATAAGATATCTGCAAAACTTTGACAAATGGCTTCAGCCCAGCAGAGTGGATGGTGCTCTTTGTGTGCAGCAAATGAAACATGATGGTTTTCTCACATGCTTGCCAGAAAAACTGGAGACTTGAGCACAATTATGTTTTTTTTTATTTGAAATTGTGTAACCTAACTGTTCAAGATGTATAGTTAGGGTGAATCATACCATTTTGTATTTGGATACCTACTTTAGATGTTTCCTGACTTTGGACCAATATTAGAAGAATGATTTGGTTCCCAATTTTTAAATTGATGTTTGGTTGAACATTGGAAGCGCTTTATGTTTAACCCTTAGCTGACAACTTTCTTGGTGTTTTCATATGAGGAAGACACCACAACAATTGTTCAAAATCAACTAATTCCAGATCCGTTGGTTTGGTTATTAAAATTTAAATATAAAGTTAACAAGCACTCTTACCATACATAATCTGTGATATCACTGAATAAGGTATATATTTTGCTAAGACAAATTAACATGCATAAGGTCATCAAAGCTGAAAATAAAGCTAGGTTTGAGTTTTTAACCCAAATAAAAGGCAAAATCTGCCCAAATTTTAGTGTTTTATATTTTGAATTAGTGTAGATAAGTACGTCTCTGTCTGACGACGACTGGGTGGGGGTGGCGACCCCAGTCTGGCTGGCTGCATTGCGAGCTACGGGGGTCATAATGGAATTTCCTGAACGCCCTTCAGGGTCTGCGATAGATTAACCAAACTGGGGGGGTTACATTTTTTGGACTTGGTGCTTTTATATTAATTGGAGCTCAGTAAAGGCAGCTGTCTTCATAGTGTAATGTATATGTCTGTCAATCAATCTGGAGACGAGAGAGAAATGACATTACCCTAAGCTTAGATTAAGATAATTTTGTCCAAATTTGCTTCCTTATTATGTCACTGGCTTTTGATAAATCCTTTGACATTTTGTAAAAGATCCTGTGTTATGACAGAATTTGTTAGCTATTGTACATAATTATATGCCATGTAGGTTAAAATTAGTACAATTCTGGAAAAAGGATTCATAACTCCAAAGAGTTTCCTGGATTGCAGTGAGGAATGTTGTGAAAGAAGTGGAAAATGTTCCTAACTATTCCTCTCCCTCCCGCTCTCCCTCCCTCCTCCTCTACCCCTCCCATGTTCTTACTTCCTCCCTCTCTTGTCCCCTCCTTCGCTTCCTATTCAGAGTGAGGACTCAGATGAGGATGAGCCTTGTGCCATCAGTGGCCGCTGGACATTCCAGAGGGACAGCAAGCGATGGTCCCGGATGGAAGAGCTGGAGGTTTTCTCCAATTTCCCAACAGATACCGTCCAAGCCTCTTTTCCTAAAGACCAAGTACCCCAGAAGGGTAAGCTGACTCTGCGTGAAGGGAACAGTTCAGAGAGCATGCTGACTGACCTCAGTGAGCAGCCTGAAGTGAGTTCCATCCATAGCAGTGGGAGTGGAGGAAGAGGAGAGGAAAAGATCCATGGTGCTGCCTCGATAAATGAAGTGGTACCTGCTGGTGCCACACGGGCTAGCTCAGTAGCCAGCATGAGTTCATCCTCAGGCACCGGGGGATCAGCAGGTCAAAATGATGATTCTCTGTCTGATGGGTTGCCACCATCGCCCCTGGAGACCCTCAGACATTTCACCTTTGATGTCAAAGCAGGAACAGTAGGAGGAAGTCTTGATAGAGAAGGTGGCAGTGGCAAAAGCACTCGTTCAAGAGCTAAAAGCTTCCTGAAGAGGATGGAGAGTTTGCGACTACGCAGCAGCACCTCTTCCAAGAGAAAAAAGAAAGGGAGCGCGGTCGGAGGGAAAATAGAAATCAGCGGACCTGTCATCAAACAAGGCTTCGATGACGACAAACTGAGGAGGCTGAATTGTGTGGACATCTCAAGCATCAACCTCAATCACCACTGCAATCCTGCTCAGACCATGACTCTCAACCGGAACCGCTCTGTATCGTACTCCACTCAGACCAGCAATGGGAGCACTGGAAGCACTGGGAGCAGTCAGTCTGAAGCCAGCAGTGGCAGCGCAGTGAGCACACCGAGTCCAGTGACTCGAGCTCGCAGCCACAGCACAGCAGCAGGTTCCAGTAAGAGAGGAGGGATGTATCTGGAAGGCTTTGATCCCTTTAGCCTCCTCCAGCAAGATCTGAGTCGTCAGCTGCCGCAGCCCAAATCAGCACCGCCCATCCCCTGCCAAGCCAGTGATGCGATGTCCATCAGTGAGCAGAACCACAGGAATAACTGCAGTGCTCAAGACAAAAGTAGACAAGAAGAAGTAGAAGAAGATGAGGAGGAGGATGAAGAAGGGGGCATGATCTTCTTCTATTTGCCTGAAGGCCACAAGCCTGGAACTTTCCCCAAAGCCCTGCAGGATGGGAGTTTGCGCAACAACAATGGGAATGACAATGGGAACTCAGTGATCCTCAGGGGACGGCAAAGCAGGCGTTGCGCCTCTTCAGGTTCAATCGACAGCCGGCTTAGCTTTTATGACAATGTCCCCTACGCCGAAAAAGAGGAGGGAGAGGATGAGGAGGGAGACGAACACAAACTAGAGGAGGTACTCCAACATGTCACCGGCTTCGTCAATGCCTGGTCAGAAGCTGTGGCCGGTGAGGAGGAGGAGGAAGAGGAGGATGAAGAGGAAGAAGGAGATTCTGATTCTGCGTTGGATTCGGCTTCGCCGTGCCCCTCCTCACCTCTGCAGAACAGATTGGAAGAGACAGAGAACGGAAGTGACCAGGACAGCACGGGAAACCCCTTGGGCGATGTCGAGGATGGGATGAGGGAGAGAAGAGATTCAGGCGTGGGAGCGTCTCTTACTCGAACCAGCAGGTCAGTAAAAACAAGCTAAACTCTCCTCCTACTCAGGTTTTAATACAATTAAAGAACTGTTTTTTCTGCATTGGTATTCATTCATGAATGCTAAGTTACCTACAAGCAAAGAATATTCTAAATGAAATTGCCAGTAAACGATAAACAGAAGAACAGGCGGAGGCTTCTCCTCTTACATGATGGTGCTAGGTTCTCAGGAATGCCTTCTTGTCTCCATGGAGACTGTTTCTACACTCTCAGGAATTTACCAGCAGAATTACTCTTGGTTTCTTTTAGGTAATCTCTTGATTGCTGTACGCATACGTCTTCGTAATCCCTACATAGATCACTCGACCACACACAGTATTTGAATACTCTGTGTTGTTTTTAGCATTCCTGTACACACGAAAGCATGACACAGGTCCCAGGAGGTTAACTGCTCTTTCTGTTAATCATCGTTCCTCCTTCTGAGTTCTCAATCTGTGCCTTCCTCTTCTTTTCCAGACCGCAGAAGCTCCGCTGGCCAAGCTTCCAGAACTCCCACCGCCCCAGCTTGGCCTCGGCTCAACTCCAGATCAGCTGCCAGTCTGTGCTGCAGATGAATCTACTGCAGAAACTCTCTCTACTGCAGCTCACTGCTCTCCTGGAGAAGCACACTCCAACAAACAAGCATGGCTTCAGTTGGTGAGTGGTTGGACTTAGAGTTTACGCCCTTTAGAGCTGTCTTAAATTGTTTGCCCTTAGGCTGCAACTGGTCACATTTGTTCTTATAAGTTACCCCGGCCCCTCTCAAAGCCCCAAAACATAATCCATTCAACCAGGCACTACCCTTCAGTTCCACCCGCCTCCCAGTGCAGTCCATCTGCAAGTTGTTGTATGGTACTGTGACGGCTGTCCACAGAGGTTGGGTTTCACATTCTTTTCCCAGGCTCATAATTGCTGGGAAGGGGTGCACATTGTCTTCTTTTTAACGGTGCAATTATGGCTGTTCACACGTAAGGTGCTGTGCTGAAGGCACGAAAGAGCTGCCCCCTTCTTAACTTATCGTTTCAAAAACACCCTTTAAGCCAGCAGCCTGAGCCACTTTATTTAAAAAATATTCACTCTCACCCATTGTCCTTAATATGTATAACAACTGGTTACGATTTTCCCCCAGGCTCCAACCTATAATGCAAATTAAAGTTTTGCTCTAGAAAGTCATAATAAACCTGAAAGATAACAAAAAATTGGAAATGCACCAATTTTGTAAATGATTTTTCATCTTCAGTTCATGCAAAACTGAAACTGAGTACAGTTTCAGCCTACTCTAATTTCTCTTGAACAACATTCAACACACTTTTCTATTGCTCTTCTCCTATGAAAGATCCTTATTCGTATTATTAACAAGTGTAATGAAAATGATTAGACTGAAAATTGACTTCAGACTGTTTTGAAATGTCTAAAGTCATTTCAAAACAGGATGAAAGCTCACAATAAAATATGTCCAACCTTCTTGCTATCTACCAGCGACTTGCTCTCTCTCACCACCTTACAGCCTAAAAGTGTCACATGGCAAAGCATAACACTTTGAAAATATTAGTTTTCCTTTAAATAGCTTCTTACATCTCTGTTCTTATTAAACTATTTCTTTCAGTTCACAGATAATGAAGATAGCTCAATTCTAGTTTCTTCCAATAACAACATCCACACTGAAGAGTGTGGCATATTTACTCACAGGCATATTTGTCTCTGTTGAATCTGAAAATCAAGCAGCTCCAGTCAACCAATAAATTCCCAGTAAGTCTTAACAGAAAAACAGAAAGTTCCATGGGGCCCTTACAATGTGTCCAAATGGACTTGGGGTAGTTTTCAAGTTTTCTGATCAACTAATAGCAAATAGAATATTTTTTCTTATGTTTTTCTCTCGTTCAGCGCCTTTCTTGTTCTGAAAACAGAAGGCATTTTGACAGTCATATGACAGATCACGGTCTTTCTGAAAGACAGAGTCTGATTGTTGGTCCCTTGTGCATATTCAGAATTCCATCCATGATCATAAAATGCTTCTTTTTCTTCATTTTTCCCAAACTGGGGTTCTCAGAAGTACTCCAGAGTCTTGTGAGCTGGTCTCACAAAGACGCATTTGTCCCAAGTCACGCACAGAGGCACTCTGCTAAACACACTGACACCCATACAGAAAAAAATCTATAAATCTGTGGGCAGGTTTGTGTGAAACGGGATGGTGGTGACAGCAGCTTTTGTTGTTTTTGTCATGCTGGCCAACAGTGGGCATGTCAGTGAACATCCAATGAAATTAACAGGTGCTAAAGATTGTCCACAGTAAATTTGTGGCATCTCCCTTCAAATCCCATCTTTTGTATTTGGTTTGCCCTGGCCTTGTTTTCCTTGCAACAAATATCTACAGGCATGCTGTAGACATTATGCATGCATACATACATACATGCATGCTTTTTAGTTTATTTCCATAGAAATCGGATTAGTTTTCTGATTTTGTTTTTTGGTGGGGGCCTTTTACCTTAAGTCTCAAGCAAAAATATGACCTTCTTGAAGATTACAGCTACATTCTTTTCTTTTGTGTGTTTGTGTTGCAGGGCTGTGCCAAAGTTTATGAAGCGAATCAAAGTGCGGGACTACAAAGACCGGAACGTATTCGGTGTGCCGCTCCAAGTCATCGTCCAGCGAACCGGCCAGCCACTTCCTCAGGGAATTCAGCAGGCCATGCGCTATTTACGCAATCAGTGTCTTGACCAGGTAAGTCTAATTGCCCAGATGTACACATGTAAACAGATTAGCATAAATTGTATTACATCTTTGTTCCTACACATCTGGTCAATCAAACCTCCATTCAATTCCATTCTTACATCCCAAACATACGGTGTCTTGAAAAAGTATCCATGATCTTGTGGAATGTTACAAAATGTGAACAAGTTCAAGGGGTATGATAACTTTCGCAAGGCACTGTGAATGCTGTTTCGTTTCCTTTAGTAAAGCATGTCTATGCATTCATACGTACAGAATGGGCGTATGTGGAGAAAATAGTTGGTAAAGCAGCACAAAAATAGAGAGAAGAAGGATTGCTTTCTTCTCAAATAGGACAAGGCGCCTCTGTTCAGAGATGGTGAACGCTGGTGGAAAATATTCTGCCTGGACATTTAGTCCCCATTTTCTCCACAAGTGCCTCTTCGTTCGACCCAAAAAGGCCTCTGATGAGGTCCTACACAGTGTGTTGTGCAAGAATTCACACTGGGTGTCATGGGAGCTTCTTTCAAATACAGTCAACAATCTCTGTTATGATGTAACTCCAATTAACTGTAAGCCCTTAATGTGTGGATGAGTCAAGAATGTTCTTTTTTCTTTTCAAAAACAAATTATTGATTCAAAAGATGTGAGGCATGAATCGTTGAGAAAACATTTAATCTTACTACAACGGGTAAGGAATTTGGACTTCAGTGTTTCTTTGTATTTTCTTACCTTTTGAACATCTTCATAATTTTTCACATAAGCATAGTTGTGAGTTCAGCCCTGTTTGCTCCTATGCCCTTGAACAAACTCTAGTGCAACCAGGAAGGGGGGTATCCTTTCAGATATTTGCTGAATGTATGACGTTCCTCTGTCTTCCTCCCAGGTTGGCCTTTTCAGGAAATCTGGAGTTAAATCTCGCATACAAGCGCTTCGCCAAATGAACGAGGCAAGCGGCGCAGATGGTGGAGGGGTCAACTACGAGGGTCAGTCGGCCTATGACGTCGCCGACATGCTGAAGCAGTATTTCAGAGATTTGCCTGAACCGCTGCTCACAAGCAAGCTGTCTGAGACGTTCCTACAGATTTATCAATGTAAGGAAGCAAAAAAAGACGAACGCTCACGTAGGCAGCTTTACATCTCATAATAATGTTTTTTGCTTCTGTAGATACTTACCACCTTGTGTATAATTCTGTGTAGCATGAGGATCCTATAATGATTAATCCCTACTGTTTCACAGAGTGTTTCAATAAGATCAAGTCAATGGAGTCCTGTCCAAAAAAGATATATTATGAACATCCTGTGTCTTGCATAACACACCAATTTCAGGCCCGGTCGTTGCCTGAAATTGGCAACGGCCGGAGCCACTTCTGACGTCGAAGTGGCTCCTTACACAATATTCTTATTGGATTAACCAATTTCTGCATAAAAAGATGACATGATGCTGCATGACAGCGGATAATTGTATTAACAAGCAGCCATGACAAATGCCGCCTTCTCTTCCTCCCTGCAGACATGCCCAAGGAGCTCCGTCTTCAGGCGACCCGCGCAGCCGTGCTGCTGCTGCCAGATGAGAACCGGGAGGCGCTGCGCACCCTGCTGTGCCTGCTCTGCGATGTGACGGCGAGCGTGGCAGAGAACCAGATGACGCCCACCAACCTAGCTGTGTGTCTGGCGCCGTCTCTCTTCCACCTCAACACTCTCCGACGCAAAGAGAGCTCCTCTCCCAGGTGTGCGAGTGTGAGCAGTCTGGAATAGAAAAACTAACCAGTCAGTTTAAAAATCTGATCTATTATTAAGATTTATTCTCTAAAAGGTTGAAAATTATTTATTCCTTCCATTGCTCAGTATACTATATTAAATGCACCAAAGGCTGTATCTGGCTCAGGCAGAAAATTGGACAAGCTACGACAATTACAAAGAGACAAAGGACAGAGAAGAAGAAAGAGGTGGGGTTGGGGAACTAGGGTACCGACAATGAAAGTGACAAACCAAATAAAAAGTTGTGTATTATCATACTGTGGTCTCATTTGCCTAGAGATGCACCAATTAATCATCCACATATCAGAATCGGCCAGTTATCAGCTTTGATCAGTGGTTGGTAGGTCTAACATAAAAAGGAGTTTTGTACTTTTTTTTGTTAAACCAACCTATTCCAAATTTTTTCCTCTATAAAACCCACAACCAGCATGGCGCCCTTGTATAAACTTTGTTTTATATTAATAAAAATCAGATAGAGTTTAGGTTGCATGCTTTGATGCACGAATGAGAATAATTTGGAAATGTTTTCATTTTTATGCAGAGTAAGACATCTAACTGCCTTCAATGAGTTATTGTTTTTCTGGAAAAAAAATAGACTGAACCTTAAAGAAAACTAAAAATATGCTGGAAAAGCCTGATGAGTGCCTCTCTACATTTACCTTGAGGTCCGCTAATGGAAAGATTGTGACTATAAATACTATCCATGCAGCTGATTCATCTGATGCAGATCCTGAATTACATTGGTGAAAGACACTTCAGTGACCTTTTCAGGTCTCCTCCTGTCTGGGGTTTTGCAGCTATGGTAACACACTGAGATGAAATACCTCAACAGTCTCATCTACAATTCTTTTGATAGTTGTGTGGATGTTGGTAGGGAGCTTGTTGATTGTGATCAACATGATCTGTGTCTTTTTTTTTTCCTTTTTATGTTACATAACATGAAGCATCCTGGATATTTCAAAAACAGGAAGGGGTCACACCAGGGAAACAAAATAGTAGGATGTTGTAGATGGAAGGCAGAGATGGAAGGAAATAGAAAAGGTTACATCTTAACCTACTTAGACAAACATTGTTCCACATATAGGAATTGCTTGTGAGGGTTCATCGACTCTGTACCGTTTTGACCCTTTGTTTCCACTCTGTCATGATGAATAAATCTTCTTTCTTTCTCTTTTGGCTTGTGACAGGGTGATGAACCGGAAGCAGATGCTGGGAAAACCTGACCAGCGGGACCTGAATGAGAACCTCGCTGCCACGCATGGACTGGCACACATGATCCAGGAGTGCAGGAAGCTTTTCAGGGTCAGTTCTCAAACGCAGTAGGAAATAAACTTGCTCTTTATGGTAGATTGAAGCATAAAGTTGTTTTGATTTCAGTTTCACCTCACTCCGCCTTGTCACTTTCCAGAGAACTATGAAATATTTTTCTCTAAGTCTCAAATCTTTATTAACTTTATTAGCATTCACATAAAGTGCGCCTAACTAGTCAACATAAATCACTGTTTTGCATGGCCTGATTTTTAACATGAAAATATTTGACAGCTTTATTTTTTCTAAAATATTTTAGCTGCTATTATGGTATGATGAATTTATTAATGATAGAATTTTTTTTAAAATTTTAAATAACTTTTTTTAATATATATATATATTTGCTTCTGCTGGCTTAACAACTATCGGAAAAAAATGTTTCTAGTTTTTAGAAAGCAAATCCAACTCAAATCCTGAGTCTTTAGACTGCAAGTCTACGTCATATCTAAAGTCTTTGTTTTTACGGCTTAAGTGCGACCTGACCCTGCGTTGCTGATTGAGTCAATGTCACATGCGTTTTGTCCATGTATTTGTCATGTAAACACACTGCCACTTATATAACTCATCTTTGCAATTCTTATGGATGTTGTGCAAGCAGCACTATGACAAATGTCCCAACTGACGCCATCCTGCACAATTTACTTTGTCTTCAGTTTATCCTTACACAATTATTTGCACAGCACATACCAGTGAGTACTGTGTGTTCCCTCTACAAGGTGTACCAAATAATCAGCAAACCCTAACAAAGCAACAATATTTTTTTTTTTTTATGAAACCTGCTCTGTCTTGTAGCTTCACCTCAGACATGTAAGAGCTAAAGGGACACACACTTTGACTTATTACTGTCATTTAAACCTTGATTAGATTGTGGAGAAACTTCCTGCCCTCCCGTTGTGCTCCTATCCAGTGAGTAAACCCAATAAAGCCCTTAAATGATATTTGATTAGATGTGCATTTCCTCAAGAGGAAGCAGGGGTGAAATTAACATATATTAATCTTGATATTTCAGAGGATCTTTGACATATACATTGTCAGGATCCAATTTAAGGAGGAAAGAGATAAACAACAAGAAATTAGCCACATAAGCCTAGAAATATAAATAAATCAAATCCTGCTTTAATGACACATCTGTATCCAAGGAGAACTTAATAGTTTTTGATAAACCAGGGAGATAGTTGTGATAAGGGAGACCTTAGAGAGTTTTAGCTGATCACTTTTTTCAAATCTGTAAATCCAGATAAAACTGCTGTAGTAAAAAATGTTCAGCCTCTTACGAAAGGAAAAAAAAAATGGTGAAGCAGCATTTATTGCTACCTCAAGGTTTATAACGCCCTGACCTTCCCTTTGCTGGATTCTTCCTTCCAGATCCCTGAAGAGATGAACCGCTGCAGAAACTCATACCTGGAGCAGGCTCTGCTGCCGCAGCGCTTCGAGGAGCTGGCTGGTGAAGAGGCCGGGCAGGGGGGCTACAGAGCCTGTCTCCAGGACAGCCTGGACCTGCTTCTGAAGGAGGCAAAAGACAAGTTCAAAGGTTACGACAGCTGCTCCACGCCTGAGCACGCAGAGCTGGCCTGCAGGAAGGTAAGTCTACCTCAAGTAAACTCCCAACTGATGAAATTCATAAAAAAAAATTTAAAAAAAAGGAAATATGGCTTAATCTGTCTGTGGTATGTAAACAAGCTGCCATCTCCATTTCCTCTCATCTTCATGTTCGACTCCCATTTTTAAATAGTGAGTGGAAAAACAGCAGTTAGGGTTTCCTGTCTAGAAAGGCATCCGTGTGAAAACGGCTGCGCTCTTGGCTTCTCGCTCCCATCCCTTCTGCTCTGGACTCTCTCCCAGAATGACATCAGCTTCATCTCGCAACACACACAAACACAACTTCTCCATTCTCCCAGGCCTACATTTCCTGTGCTGAACGTGCTTAAAGACTTGGACAGAGTTATCTTTTCTCCTGTGTGAAAGTCTCAGTGGCTATGTTTTACCGTCAGATGGGAGAACAAAGCAGCTGATGGACCTTAATGAGACTGCTGGAGTGTTCTGTGAAATTTAAGTTGGAGTGTTATTCTGGGCCACAAACTTGAATTTATTTTGAAGAGGTTTTTTGTGATTGACCAACTCAAAGTAGCACAAAATGGAGAAGTGAAAGGAAAACGATCCAGATTTTTCAAAATGTGGTGTCCATTTATATTTATATTATATATATTATATTGTATTCCTTTTCACTCTCAATATATATCTCAAACACTTTTCAGATTTTTAATTTTAAAAGAAAATTGATATCATGTGGTATCATCCACTTTACCACATGAAAAACACCTAAAATACAAAACAGCATATTTAGTAGATATGTTTAAGTTTATCTCAGAGGACACAAAATGTCCCACGGAATGTTTGTGTAATGTTAGCTGTCGTTTCTGTTCTGTCCTGCAGGTTCACGATGGATTTCCACTGAGACTCTGGAAAGTCACTGTAGAGATTCCAGCGAGTCCCGATGAAGTTCTGACCCGAGTGCTGCGAGAGCAGGGTCACTGGGACGAGGATCTACTGGAAAGCAGAGTAGTGGAGACGCTGGATGAGCGGACAGAGATCTACCAATATGTTCGGAACGCCATGGCACCGCATCCCACCAGAGACCACCTGGTGCTAAGGTAGACTCGTTTTCTTCTCACCTCTTTGTTTTTCTGTTTTTTTGGGGGTTTTTTATTTATCCACCTTAGTTCAAAGTTACACATTAATGCAAAATATTTTGATCATTACTATCAGAACATGGATCACCGACCTACCAAAAGGTGCGTGTGCACTTGTATTTACATCTGTGGACCACGAAGGGGTGCCAGTGGTGGGTGTCCGCGCCAATGTGCTCACTTCACGCTACTACGTAGAACCCTGTGGAACCAACAAATCCAGACTCACGCACATTTCCAGAACTGACCTCAGGTTAGTGGCGTACACAGAACCCAGGATGATTATAGATGGAGATGCACCAATCAGTATGAGATCAGAATCAGCTGAATCAAACACTGGAAAAAAAATTGTCCAATCATTAAATGCATCAAAATTAAAGTCTCCTTCCATTTTTAGTCAAAAAAAAGAAAGAAAATTAATTACCAACATGTACGTACTTTGAAGTGCTTTCTGAATTCAGTAAAAATTAGATAAGTTTTGGAGATAGAGGCTTTGGTGCATAAATGGGTATAATCTTAAAATGTTTTCACAGTTTTACATATTTAAAACTAAACCCGAATCAAAGATCATGAACAATAGTGTTCATGTTTTATTTGTCATAATCTATTGAAAAAAAATCTGAATCTTATAAATGGAATCAGCAGGTCAGACCTTTAATGAAACCCAAAAATTGATATCAGCCAATAGAAACCTGATCAGCGCACCTCTGATTAAAGCAAGCTTGTCACTAAATATGTCAACATTTTCATAGAGCTGCGTCATCCTAACACTAAATCTCTTTCTTCTTTTTTAGGGGTCGTTTTCCAGAGTGGTACAACAAACTC
Source organism: Brachyrhaphis roseni (assembly GCA_903066815.1). NCBI lineage: Eukaryota > Metazoa > Chordata > Actinopteri > Cyprinodontiformes > Poeciliidae > Brachyrhaphis > Brachyrhaphis roseni. The sequence goes on from CAEFZY010027691.1 coordinate 70,024, forward strand.
CACGGACAGCTGTGTGCTGCTGAGGTGGCGCGAATAAGAGACTCCTTCACTGTTTCCATGGATAAATAAATAGGCAGCGTGCAATACAGACCACAACAAATTCTCGGACTGCAACTTTGGATGGAGTCAAGAAGTCATCATGTTCACAGTGAAAAAGACGAAGTATGGAGCCCGGATTCAAGGACTCATTTTCCCCAGAGTCAAAACAGACTGACTAAACTGGTCTTGTTGGGACTGCTGTGAGGACTCACACACAGCCGTGTCTCATCCTGGAGACATTTTGTTGTTGATTCGGAATGTGCGGTTTTGACTTTATCTAAAGCGATGATACGGCTTCTGAGAAGCGAAGAAGACTCAAGGTATGGGTGAGCTTGTGTGTGCGGGTGTGTGCAAAGCAACAAATGCTAAGTGCATATTTGTCGTGTAGGTTTACAGTCAAAGGAAAGCATGTACATATAAAATATTCTGGTCAGAAAAAGTTGATGTGGCCATCCGCCTCACGTTGCCTCTGACCAACTTTTCTGTTACAGCGAAGCACAGGAGGACCTGTAGATGTTATTAAGAGCTGATGAATGAATGTGTGGGTGAGGAAGGATGCAAATCCACAGACTGAATGGAAACTAAAGACAGGATATGGTGAGATGACAGGTGGGCGACTGCACGCACGGTTTTAGTGCTTGGCGGTAGAGAAGGAGGAGGACCGGTGGCTGGCTCACCAGAATGAAAGGACCGATCAGTCGGGATCTCATCTACTGACAGATAAAAGTCGATGCAATCCCCTCCAGAAGGATTTGAGTGAGTCATGGGTTTTATGTGGAAGCTGATCTTTGTTTGCGAAGATTCACAAGACTGGTTTAGTCTCCGTGCTAGTGCCAAAAGTTAGTTTGTCGGTGACTTTAAAGAGAAGAGCAGAAAGATTAAAAAAAGAAAAAAAAACGGATTTAATGGACCAAATAAAGAAAAAGCTAAAGCTCATCCTAGAAGGCATCAATGTTTGTTTTAGTCTCAGAAACAGCACAGTTCACATTTTTTTTTATTTGTTGTTTGCAATTCTATCCTATTAGGAATATATTGAAAACTATACATGTTCCACATTCTTCATGCACAAGAGAACAGAAGACACAACTCACTGCAACTGAAACCTCCAGCTACACGAAAGACGAGAGAGAGAAAAAAATGTCCTTTTATAAAGGTGGGGATTTTACAGGTTTTACTGTAAAGAAGAGGGGAGACTGAATGTGTTTTTTCATAAGAAGGATAAAAATCTATTTGCGTAAGCGTCTTTCTCTCTATTGTCTCGCTGTGTTTAAAAAGTAATTATAGAGATTTGTGCCCACGTAACTTCTTCTAGCACCGACGCTATTCGATAGGAGACTGTCCAAGCTGTTCTTGCTCAGTGTGTAATTAATTCACTAAGCCCTTTGTTTATATCCTACCAGTTTGTACCTGTAACAGTGTCTCTGCCAAATAACGCATGACAATGACAGTTAATTTAAAGCAAATATATTTATACCTCAAATATGTGTGTTTTGTATCATTTTATGTTATTTTATTGTACATGGTAAGCTTTGTGCTACAGAAATGTGTTTTATCTTTTTTATTATTAATATTATTTCTGTACAGGTTAATTAAAGTGCACTATTAAATGTATTAAAATAATGCCTTTGTTGGCTGTTTTCTTTTCCACAAAGAAATCGGAAAGTTGTTTTTCATTGGCTTGTTTTTTACCCTCAAATTCTACAGGCACTCATTTAAACCACAGCTTGTTCCAAATGCAGCTTTTCCCTCTCGCTGACCCTTAACACCGTAAATCTCAAGTGAATTGACTCCATTCCACACCAATAAATCTGTGATAGGACTAGAGAGGCCAGGAGGATAGTGATCTCACTACTAATTATTATTCTTACATAAGTTTCTGTTATCAGAACACTGTGGGGTCTGCTGCACTGTAGTGGGGAAGCTTAATAAGAGGCCAGGCAGTCATGTGGCAAAAGCAAGAGGGGCTCTAACCATGTGAGGAGGGACCTTTTTGCCAATTTTGAGTTGTTTGACTTAACCACTTGGAAAAGTGCTACAATATATCAGGAAATTTTATCTTACCCAGACATTGTAGACCTTGCTCCTTAAACCTGGAAATGCTTATTCAACATACCTTACACCAAAGGGGAATTTATCCATTTAGAAAACTGTCCGTTCCTTACTCTCAACAGGACAAAGCTGGAGTTGTACCTACTACCTTCCAATCTCAATATGACTACTGTACTCTCCAAGTCGCCCACATCATGACTGCGATGTAACAACTAAATGTTTACAGGACACTAGAAAAGCATCAGTTCTACACTGCTGATAATTCTGATTGCTATACTGCCAAACAAAACACAGTTCAAAAGTCTGGAATTTTCTGTGATTGATTATTATGCGGCAACCATTTACTCAGAAAATGACCTTAGCCGGTGCTGTGTAATTTTCAATATTATTGTGAGTAAGCATCTTGCATAAGTAGTCGCAACTCACAGCCACCATAATAACATTCATCAGGCTTGATTTTATTCCTTTTTTGAATAACGTAAACATCTCCAGAGAGAACTGCTCTCCCCCTGACTGACATGTTTTCCTTTTGGGGTTGTGTACGTGTTTTTCCCCTGAGCAGCTCAAACACCTCGCAGAGATTACACAGCTCCAGATAAGCAGGAGTCAGTGCCACGGCTGCATTCCTGCACTGCTGTTTGAGAATCTGTCACAGAAGGTTTCCCACATTGATAAATGCATATGAATGTGTACATTCTTCAGCCAGTGCTTTCTCTTTTTAAAGAGAACAAATCTGACTCTTAACTGGACCATTACATGTATTCTCCATTAGTCATTTGTTGTAATGACTAACAAATTGAACACCATTTTCAGATCCAACATCAGCTGGCAGCTGTAATAAAGCACTACTACCCCAAGCCCCATTATAAATTTGTTTTATTTTTTTCTCTTTCATCATACTTGAAATGCTGTAGCTCATTAAATCAATTTTAACATCAGGCAGAATTAACTAAAGTAGATGCATAACAAAGGTTCATGGTTTTATTTATAAGGGAAGAAAGCAATCTATCCCAACCTGGCTCACTAATCTGACTGACTCCTAAACTGACTCCTGCTTGGCATCAACAACTGCCTTTAAGCATTTACAATAGCTGGAAAAGATTCTTTAAAATTGCTGAGGATACCTTTTAGACCACTTTCCTTTGCAGAATTGTTTTGGAGGCTTTTCAAACTTGTTTGAGGATATGCTATGCTACCACTTTTTCCACTTTGAACCAGGTTGATTTGGATATATTTTTAGAGCCTTTGAAACAGTTTCTTTGTATTTATTATGGTTACCTTTATCTGATATTGGATTTGATGATCTAAAGCATGACAGTGTGACAAAAAAGTAAAAGAGAAGCAATCTCCAAGAGCACAACTGCATTTTCATGGCACTGTAAATCTAAAAAAAGATTGCAAATACAGACGGAAAAACTATTTAATATCCAGTGTGGCGTAAGACATTGTGATGGATGACCTGTAATACTCTTGTGGTAACAGGAACGATATGCCATTGTGATAAGACTATATTTTAAGAGCAAAAAAACAGGAAAGTTTAGTCCCGGTGTTTTCTCATAGAATTCTTTGTCATGGCTCGATGTTTCAGACATTTCCAAAGGCTGCCCAAAAAGTGTCTGCTCTCAAGAAGACGGATCTGACTGTCTGTTCTCTGCAAGATAAAACTTTTACCTAAGTCTGTCAAAAGAGCGATAATCCCAATTTGAGAATTCTCACAAAAAATGAACGGTTCACTGTTTGGCTTATATAAGATGGAGCATTTTCAACTTCATAATTTAGATTTTATGGGAGAAGAAAATTATTATACCAGAAGAAAAAGAGCATTATTTGAAGAAAAAAAGAAAGAAAAAGCCAAGCACAACAAAGACATTTTGAATGAGTAGAGTTGGCATGGACGAAAACACCGCGGGATATTTTGATCATCCCCATAATTATCTCAGAATTACAGCTTCCATTTCCTTGACAAAAGTGTTGTTTTGCCTGAATAGTTAAAAAAAAAAAAAAAAAAAAAACCAGAAGTGAAGGAAATATTAATCTTCTGTGTTGAGTTGCTACAGGCAAATCACAATCTACGGTAATTTGTTTTGTTTTTTTAGCTCCATGCTGCCCTCTCGTGGTTGTACCATGTAAATTCAGTCTGCACATTTAGCTCACTTTACACTGTTTCAAAGTGTAAAGTGCATTGGAATTATTAGTACATCATAAGTACTCGTCATTACTACTCATAAACCTTTAAACATTTTCATACTAAAGTGTGTTGCAATCACAAATATACTTTTTTGTGATTTTATGTACATCATCATTCACTGGTTAAAAAAAAAAAAAAAAGCAAGAAAAAACGCTCAAGCTCCCAAATGTGATCCACAGTTTCTGTGATCATCAGTTTTCACATCTAACTACGTATCATTAATTGTACTTAGATTTGGACTTCAATTGAACCATCCTGAAACAAATATGCTTTGATCTGAACCATTTAATTGCAGATCCGGTTGTATGTTTTGTGCCATTGGTTTCTAACAGAATTAACTAACTTGTGTTTAGATCAATCCATCTTCCCATCAACTCTAACTAACTTCTCTGTCACTACTGGGAAAAAAAACAAAAAAACAATCACACAGCATGTTGCTGCCACCATCACGTCCCACCATAAAAGTAGTGTTTTCAAATGATTGCACTGTGTTGCTTTTTCTTTTGTCATACTCACTGTTTTGAAAGTTCAGCTTTGATCTCACCTGAACAGAGCAATGTGTGAGTGTGTGTTTGTTGTGGTTTTCCACTAAATTAGAAGGACTCGTCTTGGTATTTTCTCTGTAAAAAGGTGAACGGAAAATAGATATCAACTTGAACCTTTCAGTATTTTAACAGTTGATTGTTTTAGCTGAAATAACATGAAAACAAAGAACTTAAAGAACTAAAATATGAAAGTTCATGCTTTGCTGTAAGCACTTATATCTGCCATTTCCATCTTGTAGCATGTAGCAGTGGTTTTGTTCCTAGGAATGGTTTATTCCCATTTAGATTCACTTGTATTTAAGGAATATTTTATTCTTTATGCATTATGCTGCTGGTTTTTGGTTTGGTTTGACGCAGAAGGACTCATTTCAGTGAAGGCAGCATCTATTGCACGTTTACTGCAGAGCAACAGCAAACCACTAGAGGGCAGTGTCCCTCCATAATATTTATGGTCCGGACGTCTTATTTAAATCATACTGCAAAAAATTAGTAAGCATCAGATGTTCAGTGTTAATTGTGTTTTTTTATGGATCCCAACACCAAAGTGGAAGTGAGAGCCGAAATGTATCACTCTTATAAAATCAGCTCTCACCCTTTTAAAGAGTTAAGTAACACATTTATATCTTTTTTTCTCTTCTCCAAGTGTATCACATATCAATGTTTTTAAGAAACATTAACAAGTACTCTTTTTTTTACTAAGCAAAAACTGCTTCAGTAAATTTAATTCCACTACTTTTTTTAATATAACATATTTTCTGAATGTAACAAAGAAATTGACCTGAATAAATTATTCCAATCAGATTTCCTGGGTACATTTACTTCAGTCAGCTTTATTTGCATGTGAAAAAGAAGGATGTTCTAGAAACCTAATAATTTGGGATATAAAGCACATTAGAAATGTCAGAGAAAATTAAGCTGAAAACAAATGCACAACCAAATTTTAAGAGTTAAACAACTCTTAAAATAAAAACTTATTATATTATATTATTTTTCTCTTCATGTTGCAGCGGTATATCACACAAAAATGTATACCCCAAAATAAGAGGACGGTCAAGGAGAACACTGTTGTGCCGCATCGCAACATGATGGAAAAGAAGTTGCCAAATGTACAAAGTTACCAGTCAGAAGAAGGATAGCCAGAGTCCTGATCTATTGAAAATCCGCAGAGCTAAACGGGCAAAAGATATGGAGAAAATTTGCAAGGTCACGTTGGCAAATAACAACTTAAGATGCAGATTAAAAATAAACCCCTGCCAAAGAAGACTGAATTCTGAATTTGAATCAACAGCTGTTTCAACAGAGTAATAGTTTAAGTGAGCAATGTTAGGCAACAATGTTTTTTTCACATTTTAATTTTATTTTTATGTCTAACAGATGAACGTGTTTTTCTAAAATTTGTAAAATGTTATGAAATTCAGGGATGTGGACATTCTTGAGAGCTACTGCAGGTTAATTTGAAGGATTTTGAAGACGATTTGTTAAAAGAAAGGAAGGAGGATGAGGTACGTTACGCAATGGGAAATTTACATATATTTCAAAAATAAATAAATAAATTAGGAGGGTGTTACAAAATCATATTACAAAACGACTTATGAATGGGTTTTCAAGAAAAAACGTCAGTATTTCAACAATGGTGAGTTGAAAAAGAGTGATATTTCATGTCTGCACAACAATCGGAGTATATTTAAGAAATGTTGAGGTTCGAAAAGGAATATAATACCTGGCACACTCACTTTATCAACTTCATTACGTCTCTTCCGAGGTTACGAAACTTTCCTGCGCAGGTTTTGTAACACAGCCCGCCCTGACCAATCACGGAGCGAGACTGCTGTTCACGTGACTGCCCATTTTTTTATGTAACAAACGGGGCATCAATGAAGAAAAGCCTGTTCGTTACATTGCCACGGACTATTGCAGCTATCGAAATGCATAAACACGGTGACAGAAGAAAACCTACGTTCACATAGCATTTCACAAAACATTTCAATGCTGTCATGGCACTAATAGCGCAGGTGGCGGAAACGGCGGATGAGAAAAGCGCTTTCTTTATCGGCGCTGAGGAGGAGGAGGAGGAGGGCCACCATGAACTTATACTACAGAAAGGCAACGCTTTGGCTTCTGAGGATTGCCTCAAGGAGGCCATCGACTGGTTTTCAGCGGCAATGCGCTACGGATCGGTGCGTCCTGAGCAGTTAAGCACTTTTGTGGACTGTATCCTCCGCAACTTCAGGAAGAAATCCCCCGGGCCGCACTCCTCGGCGGGCCGGAGTCCGGACGCGGCAGAGGAATCCGGGGACTTGGCGGTGTTCAACTGCCCCAACTGCCATGGCTTTTTAGGCGAACCCGCGACCGTAGCTTGTGGACATTCATACTGTAGAAGATGTTTACAGCGGTGCCTCGTATCCAAGTGTAGGCTGTGCAGCGAGCCCGTCGGGGGCGAAGAGAGAGCCAACGTAGCTCTGTGCGGACTTTTAGAAAAATGGTTCCCCGACGAGCTGAAAAAGTTAAAAACATTACAAGAAGTGGAAGTGTCCTGTAAAGGAAAACGCTACAACGAAGTTGTGTCGCTATCGAGCGATATTCTCCGCTCAGGTGAGTCTTTATCAGAAACCAGAAAAAGGTGTGTCTGGGCATAAATATGATGTGTCTTCAACGTTAAAACAACTTTTATTCACAAGTGCATTTAGCACCATAACGCAGTGTGTTGTTAAGGCAGTCGCAGGGGGTAAACTGTGTGAGGCCTACTGACCAATATTTTGAAAATACTTTGAGCTGACTCCGTATGTTTTGCTGCTGCTTCTAGTCTGCATGGCATTGCTTACGAAAGTCTTTCACACTGAGCATGCGCGATAGGAGTAGGTTGCGTAAGGGAGGTCGTGACACTTCAATGGGTTCGGTTTTGTAACTTCTGAAAAGGGGGAAGGGCATTTTTATTCTGTAATTGTCCTGACCGTCACGAGCTACGTGTTCATGAATGGTTTAAGAAAGTGATGAATGTAACAATTCTGGACCCGGATACCCGGGATAAATATGGAGATTCATACAGAGGCAGAAAATAACCTTTTTCTCGAACATTGTGCTGTTCGAGAAAAATAAAGGAAACTAGGTCACTAGTCACATTTGTTTTTTTTTTTTACAAACATCTGATGAGTGAAGGAAAAATAAAACCTAAATAAAAACAGGAGAATTGAAGTCTGCTTTGAACAATAAAGGTTATTGTTGTTAAAATGAACAGTGCAATGACTTAATGGATGTTCAGAATTAAATGATTGGCATCTTACTTAAAAATATCATTTTGGGTATTGAAAGTACAATACAAATTTCAATATATGATAAGATCATTCATAGTAGTTATATAAAATTAAGTTGCAGTAAATGTTAAGTAATCATTTAAGTACTATGTTGTCAATGTCTCCAGTGCCTCACAAAGGTGTTTCAGTAGGTGAAGAAGTGAAAACATCATTAGGAGACCACAACTAAGTTGTCATTGCTAAAAGAGCAGATATATTCTAGAAGCAACTTCTTCAGAAAACTTTCAGTATTAAAATTATAAATCAGTTTTTTTTCCCTCCATTAGCTTGTCAGACTTTATCATTGTTGTCAAGGTTCTTTTTTGCTGTGAACCCTAATCAGAAAAACATTATCACAAACTATTGGCTCATTTGTTATAAGTTGTCATTGCAACATTCACCAGCAATAGTGCATATTACACTGTTCATTATTATATTCGGCCTTTAAGGTGTGCATGTGTTTTACATTGGTACTCAATTATAAGATAAGTAAAACAACTCCTGCAGAGTGATGAGATGACTTTGAGTTCAGTTTTATAGAAAGACATGCATTATATAACAGTATCTTTATGGGTTTTTTTAATGGCCAACTGCAAATTCAGAGAAAATGTGACATTTTGTATTCCTGTAAGAATTCATGAAACTACCCTCAGTGAAACATGATACCTGTTGATAAACATGGAGACTCATGCTTATCAATGAGCATGATAAGCATTATTTATTAAAAAGTCCCTCTTTATAATAAATAACTTGCATGTTATTTATTAAAAAGAGGGACTTGGGAAATAGACACACAACCCTAAGGCCACACAACATGGGCAAAAAGACTTTGAGTCTCAGGTTTGCAAAGTCAAGTAACTAATTTCAGTCTCCACAGTAGTTTGTTTTGAATACTTTGATAGCTTAATGAAAGTGTGCCTCACAAAATGATTCTACTTGTAGAGAGGCTCCGCCCTGCTCTGCTGTAGAAACTCACATGCACTGATCTATTGCTGGTCTGTCAGGAGTTATGCAATCTGTTTGTCTTTCTATGGGTTTGCTGATAATTTATTAGCTGGTGTCAGATTTGGGGTTTTTGGTTATCTAATGTACGACTAGTCAAATCCTTAAAACCATACTCTGTTTACCACATGAAATGCAAACTATATACATAATTTTATGTTGTTATTTTGAATTTATGGGGAAATCTATCATTACTTGGCATTGGCTGGTAAATATTCTCACAGTATGTAGTGCTTGTGAGAGGAAAAAAACAGATTTTTCAGTGTATGACTCACCAATCACTCATCAGTGCTGATCAAGGGAAAATAGACCAGTTCCAATCTCCGACTGACCAGTGCATCAGTAGTATAGCTTGATTTCGGTAACCAGCCAACTCCTGGTAATGGTATGCTTCTCTCAAATGGATAAAATGACTATGTATTTGACATGGGCAACATTTTTTGTGTTGCAGATCCTAGCGTGACCTTGGCTCGTCTCTCTCGAGCAGAAGCGTACACGGCTCTCAAACAGTACCGACTGGCTTTGGAGGATGCAGAGTTCTGTTCCAGGTCCAGCTATTCTGCTGAAGTATGTCATTCACTGAAAACTGAAACAAAAATATCAATAACAAACTAATTACTCATACATTACTATTTAAACCCAAAATGTAAAGTGCTCAGTTTATTCCTCACAAGTTGAGGAATAAATGACCATAAAAGGACAGCTGCCATTTGTGTTGCCTTTTTTCTCTTATTTTGTGTGATTACAGCCTGAACTCAGTACCAGACACAGACTGAGGTGCTTTCATTTGTCCTAAAAAAATCAATTTCAAGCTAAACTAAGTAAATCAGTATTTAGGCCTGCTACCTGTAAAGCCACAGCCTGCCAGTGCCAGATGAGTTCTCTCATTGAATTATGATTCAAAGCTAATAAGCTGCATTTTGCAAATAAGTTTAAAAGATAAAGTCTTCATTTTGTTTGTTTCTACAAAATAAAACAGGTGAAATGTTGTTGAAGGTTCATGACTAGGGTAATGTTATGAAGCGTGGTCTGAATTTTCTGATTTACTTTAAAATGATTTTCTTTTCTTTTTTTTTTTACAGAGTGTAATCTTTAAATACTTGTGCTACTTGTTTAACTGTAAACATGTTATAAAAGAGGTCCATGGCCAATAAAGGTCTTTCCAAATTAAAGCTTTGAATGACAAGATTAAGGTCAAAACTATTTATAACTATTACTCCACTGGCAGGAGACCAAAGGCTGGTTTCATTTATAGGTTACAGCATTTATCTGCCATGTGATATGTATGGATTTTGTGTGTGTGTTTATAATAAGTTTTAACAATTTACTGTTAAAACTTACTGTTAAAAAATACTGGGTGGAAAGTAATTTTTCTGTGTCGACTTCTTGTAGGCTCTGTTCAGGAAAGCTATGGTGCTGCATGAAATGGGTCAGGTAGACGAGTCTCTCCAAGTCTTCCTCCACTGCTTGACTATCGACGAGGACTTCCCAGGTGCTAAAAGAAAAGTGGAAAAGGTAGGAGATTTTGCTGATTGCTTTGTTCCAGTTTTCAGGCTGGGGATTTTAAATCAGGTTGGGGTCATAACGTTTTACTGGTAAGTTAAAGGAGTCCGCCTCTCCTGTGCCAGGCAGCCTTGGCCTTCGTTTAATTTTTACTTCATTACTTTAAAGAGTTAGGGTTACATGACTCTTTTGGTGAGACTTCTAGAAAGATTCAAGCATTGTGGTTGTTATGCAAGGTTGACTTTGTGGATCAATTTTGAGATTTTCTGTTTAGGAATAACTGCAAAAAACCATTTAAACTGAATATAAAAAAGGGCGTGTTGGTATTTCAAAGTGCTTAGAATGAAAGGACATCTTTCATAAAACACAACCAGCAGCGTTTTCCTGAAGTTTCCGAGCATGTCATGATTCCTGAGGCAGGTCACTAGATCACTATGGCTAATACTGTTAGCCATAGCTAAGTTGTGCTTGTTTTTGTTGCTGTAAATGCTTTTGAACATATGTAGAACAGTGTTAGAAAAGCATCCTTATTATGTGAGGAGCTTGTAAAAGAAATTATAAAAGTGTAATAATATATCATCTGGATTGCTAATGAAAAGAGCTTATTGCTCTTCAAAACTACAATTCATTTGGATGATGTCTTAAATTTGAAAATATAATCCAGGATTAAAAAAACCTAAACTATATTCTACTTAGGCCATGAATAGAGATGTTCAGATATGTGTTTCCATGAAATGATACTGCTGATTTACTTTTTAAAAAAATAATGAATGCATTTTCTATTAATTTTTTAAAAGTGTTTATAGATATATCTGATAGGTGCAATTTCTTTATTCATTTTAGAGAGAAAATAAATGAATACTAAGAAAAGGTACTTGATCACACGTCTATTCGAAAGTTGCCTATGGATCTGTATATCAGTCCAGTTGCCATTGACCTGGCTAGTCAATAGCCAGTACAACTCATCTTTAAAATCGAAGGTGAAACAAAAGTTTGGATTCAGCTTCACATTTCTTAGATGAGTTGGGATGTCAAAAACTTTGACTTGAGTTGTAAATATTTAAAATTGGCTTCAGCCTCTGTGGTCAGTCATGGAATTACATAAGTTGTTAGTGAGTCTGGTCTTGTGACTCTGTCTATAATGACATTAGTAGCACTTAATGACAGGGATAAAGACAGCATTGAAGTTATATAAGTAGCACACATTTGACTCATGTGTTTGCAGAAAAACACAATTATTCCCTGGCTAAGTTGTGCTGAGGAATCAGAGTCTGTGTGTATATTTTTCAGTCCACACTATGAACTGAAACTACCTGGCAAAAGTTCAGGAACCTTGTTTCAGAAGTGGGGCATAGGCAAAGGAAAACCATTTTAAATGAAATTAAAACTAGAAATTAGTATCTGCAGTAGAGGACATTGGACTTGTGGGAGACATTGACCGAAATCCGAATATTCCCAAGTAAGGGTTTCTCATGCAAGAGTTATATAATCACCTCAGAATAGTTAGTTTTCACTCATACAAGGGTTAATGAGACTGTTGTAAATTTGGCTATTTTTAGACGTAGAGAGATTAGATTTTTTTTTTTTTTACAGGTGTGTTACAAAGGTAAAATCTACCTCACTATAACAGAAATACAAAATATGGAAGAAAACATTGCTGGCATACATGTTAATTGTAGATAACCTCACAACAACAGCAAAAAAAACCCCCAAAAAACTGTCAAGAAATCTAATTTTTTTTCGACCTGGGAACTAGAGCGTGGTTTTATGACGTTCCCAGATTGAAGCTTTAGCATAAGCAGCAACAGGCAGATTATTCAAGTTTATTGTCAGCTTATCAAATCCATTTGTGATGTTCTTGAGTTGTCTTCTTGAGTTGTCGCTCTCTGCAGCTGTTTTTTTTTTTTTAGAGATTGACGATTAAGCAAACCTCACAGCTCATCTTTTTGACTACTGTACTTATGCTTATCAGCGCTACAGTATATTTCTTCATATTTTCTTTATGATACACCAAAGTATTAATGTTACAATTTCTTCTCACTATCACCAAAGTCAACCCAAGAGCCGACATCTGTGCTTGTGTCAGTGATCATAAGCCAGACCCTGGAAACATTGCCTTTAGAGAAAAGTTCTGTTAGATCAGGACTCTTTCACTGATTGCTCATTTCATTACCTGGTCGACTTGTAATTATATTTGTGTGCCAATGTTCTTGGTAATTGCCGTCTTTGACTATCTTTGAATTCTGTTGATTAGTTGAATCTTTCTGCAGATCTTGTGTGACCTCCTCTCCCCGGCTGATGAGAATGTTAAGGTGGGCCTGAGAGAAACGACACAGAACACATTGCCCCACCTGCGCAGTAAACATCTTGTGACCGAAGCTCAGTCTCAGAGCCCCAGTCAGAGGCAGCAGCAGCAACACCAGGTCCGTGCCGCCTCTGCACACCAAGTGGATGCCCAGGAGGTATCCACATGTTGAATGATGATGCTACGTCACTGAAACGTTCTGTTATTCTATCAATTCTGCATCGGTTTTCCTTTGAAGTTAAAAGAATTGATCTCACATCTTACTTTGTGTCTCCTACCAGAAACGATGCGAAAGCCTGGAGCGGCCCAGCCTGAGCCGAGCGCAGTCGCTTCGAATGCACGGCTCTAACAGCAGTGAAGAGGGGCTGAAGAGGGTGAGCTCAGCTCCTCAGCTGGGCGACCAGGACAAGGGAAGTCTGCTGAAGAGGAAGCTGTCTGTGTCAGACATCGAATCATATGTGGTGGACAGTGGGAGTAGCAAATATAAGAAACAAGGTTGGTTTTCAAATCATTTGTGTGATCAAAACCATAGTTAGTGAGGTAAATGTAAAACACCATGGGTAGAGGAACACTAGCAATACACATGGAAGTGGCATTATCATGCACTAGGTGTTTTCTCTTGAAGTGACAGGGAAGCTGGGGGAAAATGGATGGTGCTGAATTCTTTGCAATCAGGGAAAACGTTTTTTTTAGAAGCTGCAAAAAACATGATTTTGGGCTAGAAGCTCACCTTTTAGTAGAACATAAACCCAGAGCTACAATAAACTGGTTTAGATAGAAGCATGTGCATGGGTTACAACGACCTAGTCAAAGACCAGACTTGGTTCCAAATTAAAAATTGTGGCAAGACTTGGCGAGCAATGTCGGGACATTCAGAGCTTGAGTTTTTTCAAAGAAGATGTTATTAAAGGTGAATAAATGGAACATTTTCAATTTGCTCAAGGTGTATCAAAAGGCTCCAAGCTTAAATCAGCCAAACCAAAAACATGCAGAAGTGTTCCTAAAGATCTGCTGGACGCCAATGACCTAGAGTGCTCCCTCTGCATGAGGTAAAGGCCCACACACACACACCCCCACACACACACACAGAGCTAATTCCATATCCAAATAAATCTGAACAGCTGGCTGACCATAACATCTCACTGTACAATACAGATTGTTTTATGAACCCGTGACAACACCATGCGGCCACACTTTCTGTAAAAACTGCTTGGAGCGCTGCTTGGACCACACTCCCCAGTGTCCCCTCTGCAAAGAGAGTCTCAGAGAGGTAAGATTTGAATACTTTAGAAGTCACATTAAAAGCCTTCTTACCTGTATTTCTTTTAGTAACATACCTGGCCGTCTCCAGTATCTAGCATGCAGGAAGTACGTAGTGACGAGTGTCTTGGACATCCTGATCAAACAGCTTTTCCGTCAGGAGTATGAGGACAGGACGAAAGCACACCTGGAGGAGAACAGAGAGTTGTCCGAGTAAGAATCTACTGCTTTCCTTCATATCCTGTTCATGTTTCAATGTTATAAGCATAAGATTCAGAAGGGTGAAAACATTTTAACCGTTTATTTCTGTCTTGTTTCTGCAGCTTGACGAAGAATGTGCCTATTTTTGTCTGTACTATGGCTTACCCCACTGTGCCTTGTCCCCTCCATGTCTTTGAGCCACGTTATCGCCTCATGATCCGCCGCTGTATGGACACAGGCACGCGGCAGTTTGGGATGTGCATTAGTGATGCTCAGAAAGGGTAAACACTCTGCCATTACTGTCTGAGCGTGAGATTGCACATCAGTTAAGAGTTTCATGTAGTGTTCATTAAGGGCCCCTAGAACTGTAGTTGCAGCTTTGCTAAAATGAAGTGTTGTGTTCATGTTTTCAGGTTTGCAGACTATGGCTGCATGCTGATCGTCAGGAGCGTCCACTTCCTTCCTGATGGTCGTTCCGTGGTCGATACCATCGGAGGAAAACGCTTCCGGGTTTTGTCCAGAGCAATGAAGGATGGTTACAATACTGCGGACATTGAGCACCTGGAGGACACCAGGGTAAGAGCCACACTGGTCATAATTTGTTTGACTCTGGTTGGTTATGCTGGGTTTTCTGAAATTTCATTGAATGATTTTCCATGTCTGGAAAAAGAGTTTTTGGAATATTTGACCTTTAAAATTGAATTTCCTATTCTATTCACTAAAAGCAGTATCCAGTAAGCCCACCAACCGCCTGGCTTTTGTTGACTTCATGCTCGTAGAAGAAACTGAATTTATTTTTTTAAAATACTTTAATGGCTAAAGATGGACTGAGAATTGGATTTTCATACAGAAACACAATTGTAAGCCTTTTTCATGACGTAGGGATAAGAAAACAAGCTTTTGTTAATACCAGAAATATTACACTGGAATATTTGTTTGGCGACATCAAAATGTTAAGAATGCAATATTAATATTGCCTGTTTGACGAATATAGTCAAAGTGCCACAAAATTAAACTGCCATCTATTGGATAAAGTATTATTCACAAGTTCCCACACCTGCTTTAAAGATTACAGTTACTTCTAAAGTCTGACTGTATGAAAATGTTTTTCATGACTGAAAACTGTTAAAGAATTCAAATTGAGACTGTGCAGCAACTCAATTGTTTTTAATGCCACAAGATTCAGTCTTTCTCTCTTCTGCCATTTCATCAGAAAAAACCTGGATTATTTATAATGGTTTTTTTTATTATTATTAAGGAGTGTTTATAAAAGCGTGTATGTTGAGCTAGTAAAATAATGACGGTGTAAATGACATCCATTATATTCAGCCGGTAAAAAATTACGTCGATGATTAGCTTATTTTTCTTCTACTTCTCAGGTGGAGGGCAGAGAGGAACTAGAAAAGCTACAAGAACTTCATGATGCAGTTTATGAACAGGCCCAAGTCTGGTTCCAAAATCTCAAAATCCGCTTCCACAACCAGATTCTGCAGCACTTTGGACCAATGCCAGAACGAGAACCAGACATCCAGGTACAGTCATCCCTGCATGCAAAAAAAGTGATATTCCTAAGTATCTGTCATTACTAATTTTTACTAATACAACAGTACAATGCTAATTTTAGTATGGTCATTATTTTTTGTGTGTGTTCTTTGCTTATTAGCTCAGACAAAAATTGAATCAGTGGAGAATCATATTTTGAACTTCATAACGACTGGTATCTGAAAGAAAGCCGCCTGGCTTGTGAAGCTTTTAGTACTTCTAGTCCCAAAGCTCAGTCTGAGTTTTTAGCCCTGAATTGAATCATCTCATGAGGCATGGCCTTTTGGGAACACTCACAGATTCAGCAGCCTCGTCGGTCTTAGGAATGCAGTTTTTGTGTGTATTGTGCTCTGACTCCAGCTTGGCCTACAGGGATTACAGCTCCTTTCTCTGGACAACCACTGCAGATTCTTCTGACAATGTGGGCTAAAGAGCTTAATGGCTGCTTCATGGCTAATCTCTCAGGCTGCGTTGCATCACAACGGTGCTATGGAAAGAATTCCCAGCTCTACACACACGGACACGCTGAAAAAGCAGAAGGACAGTGGGTTTTGGGGCTTATTGGGTAATTTGAGTTTATAATGACAGACTGCAGAAATCCTTCCAGAACTTGAATTGTAGTAAGGTGTTTTCTTTTCATGTCCATGTTGACCACATGTGGCAACTGATTCAGGCTCGCACAGATGCAAAGATTTGTTAACTCTGATGCAGCAGCGCATTCCAGCTTCAGATTACTGGGAACAGCCTGTTCAGTGTTAACTCATTCCAGAGTCATAGGACCGGTTACTTCATCACTCAAAAGTTATGTAACTAAAGTTGCTTGAATAGAGAACATGCCAGGTTGCCATGAAAATAAGTTTCTCCTGATTTACCTCTGAATTATAGTTCAATCAAACATGTTTACATGTGATAAGGTGTTGAGATCAGTTGAAGATGGTGTTGTGGATGAGTGGATTTCATTACGCCTCTGTCATATTACAGCAGATGAGTACAGCCTCTTTAATAAAAGAGAGCTTAAGACTTAATGCTTTCTAATATCTTAAAAATTGAGATGCACCAATGGAAAGAGTTGGCTTGCTGATAGAGATTTTAGTTGATTATAAATTCTAGTTTTATGAACCAAAATATAAGAAGAAAAGACGAGGAATCAAAGTACATTTTTCTAGCCTTTGTATTCCGAGTGGAAAACACAACTGAGTATTGAGCTCATATTTTAAATGATCTGTAGCATCGTAGAGCAGCGATGAGAGCAGCTGGTATTGCTAAAACATCAATATTCTCTACAGGTTCATCATATTTCATGGCAGCCTGAGGTTTATAGTTCAAAAGAGAAACTATGCAGTGCTCCATTTAGCCTTTCTGTCATTTGCTGAAAATCTCTCTTTCACTCGCAGCCTGATTACAAAGCACAGAAATGTCTGGACAAGTTGTAGGAAATGCATTCTTAGTTGCTACCTGTGTTGTTTTATCCCCTCTGACTTTGTTTAAACACCTCAGTGATGGTGAACACAGCTGAGTGTTCTCCACTCATCAGCAGTGTCCACCCTCAACACCGTTGTTGTCAGTGTGACAAGGTAGCATTTAGGGTGGTGTGTTCACTAATTAGAAGAAGAAAGTATTTTTGAGTTTCCAACTAGCCGGTCACCAGACATGACAATCTAGCTTAAAAGAAAAGCTGTAGATTAACCTGAGCCACAGACTAATTTGTCTCCGGTTTCCCGTATAAAATGTTATGCCTTCATGTTCTTTCTGTTCAGATCTGGAAAAATTTACAACACATAAGTCAGACTAAATGTTTTTCCAGCATCTTTACACTTTTTGAATTGGGTACAGTTGAGAGGTACCACCGAACGGTTGTTAAAATTGTGCTTCAGTTATAGAAGGTGGATGATTTTGACAATGTTTTTGTTCATTTTCTTTGTCCAGGCAACTCCAAATGGTCCTGCTTGCTGCTGGTGGCTGCTGGCCGTTCTGCCCATCGACCCTCGGTACCAGCTGTCTGTCCTGTCCATGACCAGCCTCAAAGACCGCCTGGTGAAGATCCAGAACATCCTCACATATCTGCAGAGCATCCCCAACAACTAAGAGCTTCCCCCTCAACAAGCGTCCTCTGGGACTTTAAATGTAACATTGAGGAAACCATCAGTCAGCATCCCAACAAACTACAGTCTCTATCAGTGGCTTCAGTGTTGTTTCTTTTTACAGTTTCAGTTTACTGTTCTGTACTCAAATTACACACAGGTTTCAGTGAGAAAGTCTCAAAGGCATGGATCAATAAAACAGACACGGGGCCTAACAACCTCAGGGATGCACTTTTTGCTATGAAATAAGGTAAAAAATAAAAGAAAGGTAATGCCAATGGTTGCATCTGTTCTCTCCTGATGCAGTTATTGTTCAGAAGATCTTCCATAAAGATTGTGGGGAGAAGAAGCTACTCATCCAGATGAAGACAGCAGAGAGTAGTATTTCTAACAATTGTCTGAATGTCATCTTTTTTTTTCTTTTTTTACAACTGGTGTAACTGAGGTGAAACTGCTTTTTTTTTTTTTTTTAGACGAGTAAAAGAGCGACAATAAGATGTATTTTAATTTGAAAGAGGGCGGAACAGAATCCTAAATGCTGAAAGGTGGAAAGTGGAAAAAAAACCTGTTTATTACACACAGCTATACCTCACTTTAAAGTTGGCACATGGAGGCTTCAACATATGAGGAAAAATGTGTGTGTACCTAGGTGCATCCACAGGTTGATGTATGCGTACCCAGCACTGATAAAAGTATTCCTTTCACTCTCTTCTTTCACACGCTTGACACGCACAAATTTCCATTGCTGCCTCCTCAGAGAGGCAGCGAACCCGTTTTCACAAAATTGAGATGATCTGTATTTCTTCCTGTCTTTTGTTTGTTTTTACTTTTAAGTTTCTTCCAGTTTCTTAACAGTGTGATTCTGAAATCTGATGTTTTATTCGTCTTTCTTGTCTCATTGATTCCTCCCAGTTTTGTTTTGCTTTTTTTTTTGGTTGTTTTTGTTTTTTTTGTGTGTGTGGGTTCTGTCTGGTCGTCTTAACCAAACAACATCGTGGGTCTGGTTCCTGTGCAGCGTCGGTGGGATATTTGCTCTACAAAAAGGAAGAAAATAAGACATTACTCCTGCTACGCAGTTGACTTTATTGAATTAAAGGCACAGCAGACCATATCTGGTTCAAGCAGCATTTATGACAAGCCATTGCAAACAGACAGATTATAAAGGTGATCAATTATGTATTGTAATTGCAATAGTAACATGAGCGATATACTCAATTTGACATGTGGTTATTAACCCCCTCCATCTATGTTGTTGAGAGTCCATACATTAGTGTTCTCATTTTCCTGTTATTTCCCCACAAAAATTCCCAAGGACTAATATAATTTAATATATTCCTACTTTAAGAATACTATGAATACTAGGGAGTACTGGCAATATTCTGACAAGTTGAAAGAATGCATCAAAGGATGTTCTTCATTAAAGCTGCTGAGTGTTTGGGGAAGAGAGGAAGGTACCTGCAGAGCTGCATTTGCCTTGCACCACATTACATTGTGATTTCTGTACCATAACACATTGGCTTGGTTACCATTCCTTTTTTTTTTTTTTTTGCCACGGCATGAATGTTTGTTTTCATTAAAAAAAAAAATTTCAGTCAATTTAAGCTTCTGTGTCTTCACATTATCTAAACTTGTGAGAATAAAAATAAAAATACATGTATTAAGTTAATGGTGTTTTATGTAAATCATTTGCACAAAGCCTTTTTCTGAAACAGCTTGCTTTTTGCTAAAATGTTCATTTTTCAACAATAAATGCACTTTTTTTCCAAACATAAACTCCAGTCTTTATTTTTTTTTAAATTACTTTTGTGTTTATTATATTTGAAGACATTAGATAGTAGGTGAAATGTATTAATAAAGCCCATATGTACAAGTGGAAATATATATATATATATATATATATAAAAAATCAGGTTTGATAAATCTGTACATTTTTTCCCCACATGGGGGCAACCTTACAACATTTTGGTCTCATACATAAGGATTGCATAACTCACCCTTTACCCACTTCACTGACTCAACCTTAGCTTCTGAGATGGTTGTACAGACGTGCCTAAAAACTTCACGTGTTTATTAATCAACATACAAAGCCACAGAGCTGAAACTGAAGGAAGTAGGCGGGAGTCATCGATCATTTTATGCTCGGATCCTGGATCCTGTTCCCTCCTCTCCATCGGAGGTCATCGTGCAGAAAGCATCATGACAAACTCTGCAGGGGAAACACAGACACAGCAGGCCTTCTGAGAGGGACAAATGACACTCAAATGTCAACAAACAAAATGTTCTCACATTCTTCTCTGTTGAAATTGTTATATCACTGTTTCCATTATCACCAACTTTGGCAAAGTCAGGCTGGAAAATGATCAGCCTGACGGCAAATTACAAAAGCGACTTGTGTTTTTGTGTGTGTGCGTGTGCGTGTAATTGTCAAAACTTTGGAAACAATACAAATTTTTTAATTTACTTAACCAACAATGCAGGTAAAAATTATGGTGCAGATTGTATCTTACCCATATTGATGTTCATACAGATTGTGTTAATGTTGCCTGCACAGGTCATGCTGGATATGTACGTTGAAAGGAAGTCATGTTATTTGCACATAGTCCTTGAGCTAAGCAGACATGGGTGTCCTCTCAGTAACGGTGGTCAAAGATTTTTCCACTTGGAGATCCTAATGCACTTCTGATTAGTCTGGACTGCCTCTTTCAGCAAATCCACCTCTACTTAATCATGCATCCTACCCATCTTGACATTTTCCACCTCTTTCCTCAGCTAATTTTGTCACTCTGTCTTCTGCATCCAGAACTTATTGCTATGTCCTTCCTCTAGCTTTCTCTCGCCCAGAACTCTTCAAAAATGTTTTAATCACATCTCTGTTACTCACTGCAGCTTTCATGATGTTGGCTGAATATGAAAGTTTTTTTTATATACTTTTTCACTCTCTATATGTATGAGAGTGAATATATGTATAGATCTATAGATAGATATATAGATATATCTATCTATATATTTATATATATATTCATCCATCCATCCATTTTCTTACACCCTTGTCCCTAATGGCGTCAGGAGGTGCTGGTGCCTCTCCAGCTAACGTTCCGGGAGAGAGGCGGGGTCACCCTGGACAGGTCGCCAGTCTGTCGCAGGGCAACACAGAGACAGACATGACAAAGAACCATGCACACACACACTCACACCTAGGGAGAATTTAGAAAGACCAATTAACCTGACAGTCATGTTTTTGGACTGTGGGAGGAAGCCGGAGTACCCGGAGAGAACCCACACATGCACAG
>CAEFZY010027696.1:0-10822 GCA_903066815.1 Brachyrhaphis roseni
ACCGGTATGTTTTTTTTAACCAGCCCTGTTAGTGCTGTGCTACTACCGTATTGCTGCTGTGTTACTGCCGCGTCACAGGCACTGTTTGGAAAAAAAAAGACCTAAGGTATATTACTAAAACTTTGAAAACTCTTTCTGTGTACCGTCTGTATGTAGGCACATGCGGCTTATAGACAGGTGCGGCTTGTTATGTACAAAATGGTTTTTCCTTCAGGAATGCACTGGGTGCGGCTTATAATCAGGTGCGCTCTATAGTCCAGAAAATAGGTAAATGTCACAAGTCACATCCTCAAAGTATCTTCAAAAAGTGGTTGTTATAATGTGTTGCCGCAGTTACACATCATAACAATGTGATGCTGTGGGAAGGTTCTACAGAGATCTGAAGACAGTTGCTGTAAGACTGTAGCAACATGCTAACAGATCAGTGACTGGGCAGTAGAGACGATATCCCACAGTAACATATACTGGGGACGCCATCAGTTGTTAGCATGAACTGCTAATCCAGCCCATTTGCTTCTGCTGCTCCCCCATAGACCTCCATAAACCCCGCTGTATGGTTGGAAAGCCAGACAGAGAGGCTGGAGACGGGATGTAACTGGTGGAGGAAATGGTTTGAACTTCCTCCTCTCTCTGCTCTGCATCCATGAAGCCTCTTTTTAAAAATCCTCTGGGATTTCAGGTCATAGTTGAGGTCTTGTTTGAACTTTTGAAATGCTAATGAGCTCCAAAGTTCATTAATGATGCGTAACTGTTGCCATGTGATTTGGTATTTTTATGTTCTTTAATAATCATCATTATTGTTCTTCCATGTTTTATGTTCTTTGATATTGTTTGTTCATGTTTTCTTTCATGTTTTCTGTTCTTTGATAATCAACATTATTGTTCTTTTGTAACTTGTTCTTTCTTTGGATTATTTCCTTCGGTATTTTAAGTTTTATAACTTGTTATTTCTTTGGGTATTTTGTTATCTGCTGAAACTTATTATTGCCCCACAGTATTGAGTTGACTCGTGTCGGGCTCTGATTGGTCGTTCTCAGCTCATGATTGGTTCATGGTCAGAGAACGGCTACCCCTGATTGGATGGCTCGCCTGAAGCGTCAGGATTGGCCATCCTGGCCTTCACGCGGGCTTTCTTTGTTTAAAGAGAAAGAGCCGCGCGGTTTTCGCCAGTCTTCTGTTAACGCAAGAGTCTTCTGTTAATACCAGAGTCTATGGTGTGTCGCGTTAGAACAAGTGGAGTCTACCACGTGGTGTTCTAAGCTACTTCTCAGGCTGCTGACTCTCCGGCCTTGGGTTACGATAAGAGCATTGATTGAATCAAGCATCACGTGTTTAGTCATAACGGTGTTTTTTACTGTATTTCTGTGGGGAATAAATCGAGCATATTTGTTCTAGCAGTAACAGTGTTTGATGCATGTTATGTTGCTGTATTCTGTGGCGGAATAAATCGAGCACATTTAATTCTAGCAGAAACAGCGTTTGGTTTCGTTTTTGCCGCCGATCTCCTTCGATCCTGATTTAAAATTTCATAAAACACTGTTACTGCAAGAACAAATATGCTCGATTTATTCCCCACAGGATACAGTAAAAAACACCGTTATGACGTGATGCTTCATTCAATCAATGCTCTTACCGTAACCCAAGGCTGGAGGGTCAGCAGCCTGAGAAGTAGCTTAGCACACCACGTGGTAGACTCAACTTGTTCTAACACGACACACCACAGACTCTGGTGTTAACAGAAGACTCTAGCGAAAACCACACGGCTCTTTCTCTTTTAAACAAAGAAAGCCCGGCGTGAAGGCCAGGATGGCCAATCCTGACGCTTCAGGCGAGCCATCCAATCAGGGGTAGCCGTTCTCTGACCATGAACCAATCATGAGCTGAGAACGACCAATCAGAGCCCGACACGAGTCAACTCAGGAGTGCAGCTCCTGATCAATTCACACAATACTATGGGGCAATAATAAGTTTCAGCAAATAACAAAATACCCAAAAACACCCAAAGAAATAAGTTATAAAACTTAAAATACCCAAGGAAATAACCCAAAGAAAGAACAATAATGTTGATTATCAAAGAACATAAAACATGAAAGAACAATAATGATGATTATCACAGAACATAAAAATACCAAATCATTCTGCCCCTTTCAGTTAAAATCATTTGAAGGCTCAAACTGTCAGGATCTGTTTTTCTGTATTTATTTGCTCTCCATGTTGTCCTGTCTCACCTGATTACTCCCAGGTGTGTCTCGTTCCCTTGATTATCCTAAGTGTATTTAATCCCACTTGTGTCCTTTGTTCCTCGTGGGGTCCTTGAAAGTCGTTGCTTGTCCTGCCGTTTGCCTGTTTGTCAGTTGTTCCGTCGTATGCCCAGTTGCTACCTGTGATGAGCCCTAGCTTCTGCTCAGCAGTGCTGTCTGGTGTTGTGGACTGTTTTGCTGACAATTCCTGCCTCATTAAAAAAATCATCTTCCATCTTACCTGGGTCTCCTGGCGTTTACCTCACCACCTCACCTCCTCCTCATGACACAAAATCAGTCCAGTACCGATTCAAATTCTAGGGGCGAAAGACTCACCTGTAACGCTTAAGAGAAATTTTTTTAATCAAAGAATGTCGTGAATGTGTGTAGAGCTGCACCGATTGCACTTTTCTGGCCGATCCCTGATTACCGATCTTTAAAAACCCTGACTTTTAGTTTATATAAATTTTTTTTGTCTGAAATGTTGCTAAATATAACAAAAGAGTCTGTGAGTTGGCAACAGTGGGGTGAATATTGTTAACTGCAAACATGCAGACCTGACCTGGTGGGCCTGTCTGTCAGTCAAACCTCACTGCAGAGCAGAAAAGGACAGAGGCTGATTTTTAAACCTTTGCTGACAAAGATAAGATTAGGTGATTCACATGTAAGCAGTGGCTGCTGAGAAACTCACTCCAACGACTTTTCTGGGACGCAAAAAGGGTAAATAATCCACCTTTTTTATACTAATATTGTTCCACATTGCACCAACTCTGTCTATGCCAAACCACACCCACTCACACTGGAGCAGTGGGCTGGCCCTGGGCTGGCCAAAATTAGCCCCAATGAGCTGCAAACCGAGGGGGCGTGACTAGAGGCCTGTCAATCATTCTGAGCCGTGACAGACAGTAACACTGGATGGGGCTGTCAGAAGTTGGCCCTTCGAAAAGACCCCGGGATTTTCCCCAGGCGGTTTGACACCAGGTTTGTTGAAAATTTAACAAAATGTGATACATTATTTATAAAATGTTTTTATTTTTAGGTAGTTCCTTTTAAGTTGTTTGTTTTAACAACTTTATAGTAAGGGAGGTCTTAGCCCCACTAGCCCACTTATACCAGCCGACCCTGATGTTACTGCTATTAAAGTGTCAAAATGTGCAAAAGCTATATGTGCATGAAGATCGCTGCTAAACATTACAACGCTACTCACAATGAGAATGGAAGCAGACCATAGTGGCACACTGAATGCTAAAAAATGTTCAGTGTGTTGTACAGTGGCGTACGGAAAGCCACTCTGCTCTCTGGAGGTTGCCGTCTACCACCATTAAGTGTTGCTACTTCACGGGACTGTGGGAGCCGATGTCGGTTTCCCTCCATTGGAATGCCGGCTTCATTAAACTGAGCCGAACCGGTTTTGAGGAGAAAAAGATGATAGTTTGGAGGGGTAATAACAGGTCTCAGGGTGAGCTATGTTTAACAGGGCACCACAATGGTTACCCAGCGCTCTCATGACCCTGGCTGCTGGGGACGGCTCTGGCCAGACACAATTAGTGGTCAAAGATTTGTGGGGGTGTGTGTGTGCTTGCATCTGTGGGTGAATTCTCGAACGGATGGGTGTGTGTATATATTTATTTGTGTATTTGTAGCCCCATAAAACCCAGGTTCCACAGTTAGTATCAGTGTGAGTGGACAGGCACGGCCTTTCTGACTCTGTCAAAGTATGCTGAGCCATCTCACATTCCTGCTCAATTTTCCATTTTAAATTTTTCCGGACTCACTGTGAGCGACTATCTGTGGTTTGGTCTAGTCTCACGCAGGGACGCACCGATACACTTCTTTTCTCTTCCGATACCAATACAGATATCTGAGGGTTAGCATTGGCCGATACGAAAACGAAAAACAGTTCAGGATTGACTGAAGTTGTTTCTTTTTTTTTTTTTTAGATGGACGTAAATTAATTACAAATTTATTTGATAACTCTGCACCAGTACAGCACAATTAATACACCAACAGCTTCACAAGCTTGGTGAAACATGGAGAAACAACTTCGATTTGGTCAGTCAGTGCAGTTAGGAGTAGAACAGAAAATGTAGAATGAACAATAAAGAAACTGAAACTGACAAAAACAATAGGTTGACTACCTTGGTCAAATATTTAAAAATAAATTGTAACAAACCTTCTATCAAATGATTCAGAAAGTGCAATTAGGAATTCCATATATAATGTAAAATGAATCTCAGGCGAGGCGTGAGATTTGAGATATTGATGTAATAGATCTGTTCTTACGGATCGGGCACATCATCATCAATACCCAATGTAGAATTTTTTCAATATGGAAACCGATACAGATATTAATATCAGATTGGTGAATCTCTATTCTGAAACTTGAGATTTAAATGACATCCTGGTCTAAAATAACACCAAGTTTCTTTAATATGGGATCTGATTCCTGTAGAGCTCTTTGTCACTGATATAGCAGACACATTAAAACTGCTCAGCAACTTTCTCACTGATGCCCAAATGAAACACATTTTGTGACGAATAATATCACGCATATTTTCAAAGCATATGTAGAGAAAACAAATTCCTCCTTTTGGTCAGATGAGACTGTGATCATCTTTCACAGAGACGTTCAGAGCCATTTACATCCTTTTTAAGGTGTAATTTAATGCGCCATGATTACTCACCATTATGACTAAAGTCTTTTGCATTCTATGATTTCAAACTGTCTTCAGCTCTTCTCTGGGTTCTCCCACAGTTCTTTACTATCATAGCAGAAGGTTTCATCACAAAGGAACATGAGGAGAAATAGAGATAAGTGTGAGCTACAGGGGGCCTAATCTGGCAAATTTGGCCTCGCTGGAGATGGAGGAGTGATGATTTACGTGTCTGCGCACGTGTGTGTGTGTGTGTGTGTGTGGTGTGTGAGAAGGCAGCAGGGTGGGGGGGGGGTTTAGGAACTTATGTGTGTTTATGTATTTAAGTCCAGTTCTTCCTTTCAGCTAAAACTGAAGTATACTGTAAAACTGCCTCTTTCTGTTTTCTTTAACACAGGTTTGCTGAACTTTGCTGCTTATATGGCCAACATTTTGACCCTTTTTTTTTTCTTTTTTTTTCAAAATCAGACTGGTTAATTATTTTATTAGCAGGAACTTTATATTACATAATATAGTTTGTTAATTGAAATTTATTTAGTTTAGTACAAAAATACTAATAACGTAGAACTTGAGCAAAGTTCTCCATTCAGTTAAAAGACTAAAACTGACATGTGCATCCTCTTTATCATTGTGATGAATCAACTGAATTGATTATGGACATAAGCTTTGACATTTTTAATAATCAATAAATTGTTAACTGGAGCATACAGATGCCGAAAAAGGTCATCTGCTGAAAGAACAACATATCCAGAGCAGTAATTAATCCAAAAGTATGTACCTTTTGAAATTAAGATAAAAAACAGTGAATATAAATAAGTTCATATCAAAACTGGTTCAAATATCTTTTGTTATTCAATTATTAATCGGTTAATTCTAAAAAATAATCAGTGCAGATGCATCTGTTACTACAAATGATTAATAGCTGAATGAAAGAATTTAATGCATTTTTGATGCAATAAGATGTTTATTTTCTTACCGTATATATTTTAAAGAGAGTTAAATTATTTGTTAATTTACACGTTGTAGTATATTTATAATATTGTATATAAAAAGATTTAAGAAATTAAATGAAAAAGTCTGCAGAAAATGTCAATTTGTTTATTCTATTAAGGACCGAGAGGTGCATTTCATTTTCAGCAACGGTAAAGTTGGGAATTTCTAATGCCAGGTTTCTTGTGAAAACTTCTTGAAAAATCAATAGAGATGATAAACATCATTTTCTACATGCCTCCCCAAACGATCTCTCACTACAGTTACTGTGATTAAGCTTTCTGCAAACATAGCAGAGGACTATGGCTGTGGTGTCCCAAATGTTCTCTCTCTACAGCCACTTTGCTCTTCATGACGTCACCATTCCCATCTTCAAATCATGTTTATTGCTTGGACTGGTGTTGACTGGACTGATGCTGGTGGTGTTGGCTGGACCACAGGTTTAGTATTGCCAAGGTCCAGATGTGAACAAAAACACAGAGTGTTTTAGGAGTAATAGTTGTACTTGTTAATGGTAATTTAAGGAGCAGGATCATGTGTTTTCCAGCCACATACATAGAGCCATTTTGTAGCACAATCAAGTAACCTTCAGTTGTTATATAAATGCTATATACGTAAAATATATCAAAAGTAATTTAGCTTAGTAATTTAACACCTTGAAATTGGGCTAAAAAAATACCATCTTTTCTACCATCTCTGCTATTTCAACTATCCCTGCTGCAGGGCTAATACTAGCTTATATCAGCTTAATTCAAAAATACTTTATCTCAAAGGAAAATTAAATTAGTACATATCCAAGAAGGCAGAAAAACAAGAAATTGAGTTTCTGTCTCTTTAAAAACTCCAGCTCTTTCTGAAACTCCACCCTCAGGAAGTCATCACAACATGGCTCCTCTATGAAACCTTTAACAACGTTTTTTTTTTTTTTTTTTTTACCAATGTCTCACTGAGAAGTTGCTCCTGTAATGAGCTCAGCTGATGTTTGGTTCCTAAGCATCTGCTTGGTTTGCTAATTGCTGCTGGCTAGTCTGAAGGAGCTGATTGGGAGAGGGCTGCTCTATGAGGAGGAAGTTTGGAAACTGCAGCTCAGAGGTGGAGCTTCGTCTTGAAGGCACAGCCAGGTTCACCCTGCACATTCGGGGTCTTTGCACACTGGAATGGTAGCCACGGGAGATTGAAGGATTTCTCAAACATGCATGATAGAATTAAGACAACACTCCAGGTACGTTTTTGATGAGGTAGTAACATTATAACATGATGTTAGGCTTAAAAGAGTTGAATTTCCATAATACTGCCCCTTTAAAATTGCACTAATGTGGAATTTTCAAAGAAGCAGCTTAGCGTTTTGCTCTGTGACCCGCGTTCAGATCACCAGGCACCTCTGGTTTGCCTCACTGTTCTGGGTCAGAACCAGCGGGCTCTCTGAGACCTTAGACACACACACGCACGCACACCCCCGCACGCACACACACTGCAGTGTATGGCAGTTCTATTGGGGCTCCTCACATTGTCCAGACGGCCCAGTGTCAGGCAGTGAAATGAATGGCTGTTTATATTAGAGAGCTGCTTTAATGAATTAGAGCCACAGTGACTGCAGGTCCACACCAGGCACACAGAGGCCAGATCCCGTTCTCCCACTGCCCATTACGCCAGGGCGACACCCTGATTGAGTCCTCTGGGACAGGCCAGTCAGGACGCCCAACGGCGCCCCTCGGAGGACTGCGCTTATTTACAAAGGGCATCTGGCAGAGCATGGCTTCCCTCTCTCTCCAGCCTCACCCACCACATCTCCCCCAAGGCCTCGCCCAGCCTGTTTATATACACATGTGGGAGGCTGAGCCGAGCGGCGGAGGATTACTGCACAACACGCACCAGTTTGAACAAATATATATACAGCATGAGGTTTGCCACCCAGCCAAACGCATACAGGCCTTCCATGAGACCCACCAAGGTTGCTGTTGGCTCTGTGTGAGAGGGTCCAGTGGGGAGGGGGGAAACTCGAAAAACCGTCAACTTACATCTTTGTCAACGGACTGAGGAGTGGAGCTTCAGAGAGCGCACTGCGTGACAGCCACAGACCAACAGGAGAGTTATAAAGACCGGATTCAGATCAGTTCCACCTGCTTCAGTCATTAGTTATCATCCCCATAGGTTACCTTCAGACTGTTCCTCTGAGCATGCTCAGTAGGTTTTATCACCAAATTATAAGGGGAATCACTGCTTGGTCGCTGCTTTAACCGACTATGATAAATCCAGATTCCAGTTCCGACATATTCTGATTTACACAGGAGAGTAAAACCGTTTGGTAAATACTAACAAACTGCTACCAAAATGTGTATGTCATCATTTTGAGCGATGTATTTTTATGAACAAAAACACTATTAAAACGTAACTGTGGAACTTCAGTATTTTATTCTAGTGTAGTAGGAACAATGTGTGTGTGTTAAGAGTGCTGATATTTTCTCAGTCTGTTAGAAAAACTAAAATATGGAAAAAACCAGGAGAGCTGTTCAGGGGAAAAACAAACAAGATATAATTTGAACAACGAGATCAATGAAAAGATCGATCTCCTCTACTTCTACCCTACATACTATTGCTGTCTGAAGAATTTCACCACACTAGACCAACAACAACCAATCAGAACCAGGAAGAGGGTCTAAACGCTGCCAATTAACCTCATTAGGAACATTTACTAATGGTAAAATGTTCATTACCATTTAACCATTGGAGTAAAACTGTTAATCTGCAGTCATCGGTGGTCATGCTAACTAGCATAAGCATTCACAACCAGATCTGCTAGCTGCAGCGTAGCACAGAGCATGGAGGGGGAGGTGAGCAGCAGCAGCCCAGGGAAATTGACAGCGCTAAGACCCGCCTCCTGGCTCTGATTGGCTGTTCCTAGTGAGAACTGAGAGAAGACGAGTTCAATTTTTTTTTTTGACACATTATTTGTCTCAGTTTGTTAAAACTGTGACATGGTGACAGTTTTTACAAATAGGTAAGAAAAAATACTTTTTTTAAAATAAAAGTTATAGCCTATACTGCAGTTTTAATGGAAACAATTGTGAAACTGTGTTTTTTCTTTACATTTGGGGAACATTGACAAAGTTTTGCGCGCGCATTTGTAGCAGAAAGCATAGCTCCTGTTTTCCCATCAGACAGTGCGTCCTGACGCCCACCACTCCTCCAGCCACGCGCTATGAAATGATTCCATCTCTTCTTCTCCTCACAAAACCCAGCAATCATCTTTCTTTGGCGCTCATCTCTCATTTTCCTTTTGTTGTCTCCCCCTGCTCCCGCTCGTCCTCCGTCTCTAATTTAGCCAGCGTCCCGCGGCGCTCAGGGAGCGTCTCAAATTGCTTTTGTCCATTTGCGTACGAGGCCGCGGACGGTGTGTGCGCGCTTAGCGGCTCGCGTGAAAGCAGTCTGCAGCAGCAGGGTGTTGGTTGAGATTGCTGTAATCATGAAGTGCTACCTGTTCATTAAACACGCAGTGGGAACCCTGCCTGCAGCGTTTAGGAACCAATTAAAGAGGCACAAGCTATTAACATTAGCAACGTTAGCTCGGAGAAGCGTGCGCGCGTGTGTTAGTCTGCAGCGAGCTACAGGAAGACCAATGCGATTAAAATGTAGGTTTTCAACCAGGTGTAAAGAGATGAAGGTAAAATCTCAGTGTCTGGTTCACATTCAGATATAAACAGAGGTTCTGGTGGATGTTTTGCTCCCATGGGCTAAAAGCACAAAATCCTTCTGAGTATTTTGGGTCTGGTTTCTAGTGCAAATATCTTAGCACACTTGACATAAGATAAAAATTACCTTATAGATAACTTTTCAGCAAGATATAGGAGCTTGTTTTTAGTAAATAATTCGGAAAGAGTACTAGATCTATTGGCAGATTATTTCACTTACAACATGAGAAAAATGTCTTGCTATAGTGAAATAATCTGACGATGGAAATAATACCTTTTCATCAATATTAAGGAATTAATACCAGCTCCTATATGTTGCCTAAAATTTACTTGTAAGTTAGTTTTCGTTTTATTTCAAGTGTGATAGAGTATTTGCACTGCAAACTAGACCAAAAGTACTTTTGTGTGTCTGCAGTGCCGAGTCAGAACAAAGTGTTTCTGTGTAAAACGGGCTGACGCGTCTATAAGTGCACAAACGAGTTAAAAACGAAATGAACAGAGTTGGGAAGGTGGGGATAATTCAGGAGGATGAGAAGACGACGTAGATTTCAAACTTTGCCGAGTTGTGAATGGCTGTGATTATGATACAATGACTTTAAAAATGGAGAGTGATTGCTCAGGTAGGGAGGCAGGACTTCTCAGCTCTCAGCTGCAATTATCCACGCCTTTCTCTGCGACTTGCACAATAGAAGGTGATTTGACGGAGATGAGTCGTCTTGACGGGACCTCATTGATTACATGCCAAACTCGTTGAAGCCGATTGTGTCCCTGTTTCACTGAGATCAGTGCAGGAATGAATGGACCTGTGAAGCAGAAACTACGGGCTGTTTTATCAGTTCCTTTTCAGTTAAGTTGTTGAAACTTAGAGTGATTTTGAAAACTCAAGACTTATTTTTTTTAAACAGTGAAACATGCAGGAGAAAGATTGATCAGAACTGACCTTAAACGCAGGTTATTGTAGATAACAAAATTAATGAAGGCAATTAGAACAGTAATTAATGCAGAAAAATTATAACTAATTACCGTAATTTCCGGACTATAGAGCGCACCGTATTATAAGCCACGCCCCGCATATTTTAGAGCAAAAACCATTTTGCGCATACATACGCCGCACCTGTGTATAAGCCGCACGTGCCTACTACATACAGACGGTAGACAGAAAGAGTTTTCAAAGTTTTAATAATATACCTTAGCTTTTCTTTCCAAACAGAGCCTGTGACGCGGCAGTAACACAGCAGCAATGGGCTCT
>CAEFZY010027708.1:0-13293 GCA_903066815.1 Brachyrhaphis roseni
ATACCTTAGCTTTTCTTTCCAAACAGTGCCTGTGACGCGGCAGTAACACAGCAGCAACACGGTAGTAGCACAGCGCTAACAGGGCTGGTTAAAAAAAACATACCGGTAAAAGTCACTGAGAGCTTCTTAATCTTCCTCCTGAACACTGAGACGTGTTACGTTACATTTAACTTGCGTCTTCCTCGACACATATATTCCACCTGTCTCACTCTTACCTTTTCTGCTCGAGCGCCCCTGGTGGCCGTTAGGGAAAAAAAAAAAGCATAAATAAGCCGCATCATTGTATAAGCTGCAGGGTTGAAAGTGAGTGACAAAAGCCGTGGCTTATAGTCCGGAAATTACGGTAATTTGGTGTAAAGCTGGTTATGCAACAGAGCAGCAGCTACAACACACCTACACACACACACACAGCTCTACACTCAGCCGGCTGGCTCGGCGCCTGCCAGAGGCCAAGCAGCCACTGGGAGCTATGGGAGGACTGGGAGGAGACCAGCAGGGCTGGAGCGGTACCAACTGGACTGTTCTGTAAGACCCAATCAGCCAGACTCTACTGCTGCAGAACCAGAGATAATCACAGGAAAACACAGAATCCAGGAAGGTTCTACTGGACCCACCAGAACCCACCAGAACCCAGGGTGTTCCTGACTTCCTGTTCCTGATACCCCGATGATTTATGGAGAATCTGATTGGACAGAGACAGACCAATCAGATCAGCCTGACCTGCAGCTTCTAAAAGTAGAACTCTATTATCCAACAGTCAGCGAACGCATCACTGCCGCCACAATCCTCCTCAGTGACCTCATCAGATCTGAAGTTCTGAAGGTCCCATCGGGTCTGGGTTTAAACACCGGGCCAGCCAGAGCCGCTTCAGAACCTCTGGTACCATTTTTTTTTCTTCACTTTGTAACATTTGTTTAAAAGTTGCTATAATTAAAGTATCATCATCAGAGTGACGACAGGAACCCGGTTCTGACCGGAAACTAACAGCAGAGCTAACTTTGAGCTTAGCTCTTTAGTTTTTCTGCTAACTTTGATAACATGTAGCACTTAGCTTCCAATAAATACATTTTTCCAGATAAATTCTAAACTTTGACTGAATAAACTTCAGCGTTTATGCTGTGGAGATGAAATCTGTTTATTTCCATTTCCTTTCTTCACACATGTGGCAAATGATGCTTATTCTGTTCCCAGAATGCATCACTACAGCCTGTAGTGGGAATCAACTTGGCTGAATTTAGCGCTTTAGCATTAGCTTCTACTACACACCATGTTGGAATAGCACTTTGGCATTAGCATAACTACGGTTTTTAATTTGCATTCATGGTTAGAGCAGCTAATGTTGTAGCTAGCGGTGCTAGCCGCTGGTTGTGATTCTCAGAGAGAAATCCAACCGGGTCACAATCAGTCCGGTCCAGTCAGAACTTTAAAGAATATTTGGACATTATGAAAAATCAAAGCCACTTCCTGTTGGTTCTGTACGGTGGCCAGCAGGTCCAACTGAGCAGGAAACATAAATGAAGCAAAAAACAAATGCAACAGAAAAATGCTGCAGATACAAACATGGAGTTTCAAACGCTGTAAATCCTCCAGGCCACCAGGGGGAGTCGACCTTCAGTGAAGATGGGCAGTCCAGATATCTGGAGGAATAGAAACGTCATACTGACTCCAGACGCCCCCTGCTGGTCTGGAGGATTTACATTCTGTGGAGAAACTTTGCAGCGTTTTTACTTCCTGTTTCCTGTTGGCTACATTTCCCTTACTGTTCCAGACTTCCTGTTTCTGGAGTTCACATCATTCTCCGTAGTTCTGGAGAACAATGTTCTGATCCGATCTTTTGTCTGAGCTCCACCTGAACAGAATCTGGACGTGTAAACGGATCAGAACCAGATCCAAAGTTCTGGTTTCAATTTAACAATCTGGGAGGAGCTGCTTCCTCCTCCTCTTCCTCACGGTTCTGCTGCTGACCCGGATGCTTCAGAACCGGTCCAGTCAGAACCTTCTCTCTGCCTCAGGCTTAGGTTTTACTGATTGACCGGATCCAGAACCAGGGTTCTGTTCTGCTCCAGCTGGAGTCTCCTCAGTGTGAAGCATGGTGGTGGCAGCATCATGGCTGGGAGCATCAGAACCGTCTGGTTCTGGTCCAGATCGAGTCCAATGGAGAAGAGCTGAGCAGTCAGTATGTTACCGGCTGAACAGGTCGATCAGAACCAGCACCAGAATGAAAACATCCAGAAGCTCATTAATGGACCCAGTAGCACCAGAACCCACGGGCCTTAATGCTAGATAGAACCAATAGAACCAGGCCGGGTCAAGAACCGATGGACTCTCCTGGTCTGACCAGAACCTGGTCGTGGTTCTGGTTTGAGTTCTAATTGATCTGGACCGGGCCTTCCAGAACTTCAGCAGAACCGCAGCAGCTTTGGGTTCAGGATGAGTCCAGAACCTTTAGAACCTTCAGAACCTCCAGAACTGGTTCTGGTCTCCTTCCTCAGCTTTCAGGAAAGTTCTGCTCAGATCAGAACATTCTGGAGGAACACAACAGAAACTTTGTTCCTGTCGTAGTAGAACCAGAACCAGGTCCAGAACCAGGACCAGGACCGGGTCCAGAATCAGAACCAGAACCAGAACCAGGTCGGTGAGGGAACTGCTCCTCCTGCTGTTCCCGGTGGGAATCATCCACAGCTTGAGTCCAGAATCAACCCGGACGGTTCTCATCAAACCCGAACCATCCAGATCCCTCAGAGCCGAACCCGACCCGGACCCGGGCTTAGCAGAACCGGCCGAACCGCAGCGTGAAGCGGCAGTTTTCCAGCCGGAGTCCGGAGCGGGAAGCATGACATCACTTCCAGCAAACTTCAGGGAACAAAGAGCCCGGAGCGGACCGAAACCGGGCCAGAACCGAGCCCGACCAGCACCGCAGGCCGGGACAAGGTCGAACCGGAGAGGACCGCAGCTCCAGAACCAGAACCGGACCGCGGAGCAGCGGCGGCTCCGTGGCATCACAGCGAGCAGGACGCGTCAGAACCGGAACCCCGAGGTTCGGCGAAGCGGCTCACCTGCGGCCGGAGGGGGAGACCTTCACCCGGCCAGGATGCGGGGCGGCCTGGGGCCGGACGGCAGAGTCTGGACCCGGACCGGACCGGACCGGAGCGGCGGGTATTGTGCTGAAGGAGGAGGCGGAGTTACTACCTGCAGCACGGGCACGCGCACAGCCCTGCGCGGGCACGACCGGGAGCGCGCCTGTCTGTGCGCGTGAGGGGGGCAGAGACCCAACGGACCCGGCTGACCCGGTCCATTCAGGTTCTGGTGGGTCCAGTTATGATAACCTTCAGGTTTCTGATCGGATGAAACTTTCTGCTTTGTGACGTCATCATTTCCCATCAACATCCCATAATAGAAACTGGATCGCTTTGTTAAAGTTTGATATTTTTCTTCTTGTTAAAACCTGAAAACAGAAATAAAAAGTTTGAGGAGAATCGGGAAGAATGAGCCGGTGGTTCTGTGGCCTAGTCAAAGTCCAGGAGGAGAGAAACACGGTGGAAACCAGCTGGGATTATTTAGGAGGGGATGAATTCAGATAAATGATTTAAATAAATCAGATCCAAATTTTTGTTTTTCCTTTTGTTATTATTTTCAGTAAGTTTAAATATTTTTCTACTTCTTTTGTTTTAAATTTTAATAATTTTATATATTTTATTAATTTCCGGTGAAATTTCTTCACTTTCTGCCTGTTTAATAAATATGTTCCTACATTTCCTGACTTTTTATTTCCTTGTTTTATCATTTCTGTTTGTTTATAACTGAACTCTGAGTTTTTATTTTAATGTGAAATAAAAACTGGGTTCTGGTTCTGTTTCAGAACCAGAACCGTTCAACATTATTCCTGCAACACAGAGGAAAACGATTCTATGGAGAATAAAAATTTATTAAATTTTTAACCAAACAAGGAGCAAAAAAGTAAGAAAAAAAATCTAAAAATATGATTTAATTCTTTTTTATTTTATTTTCTTTTGTTTATTTTTCTTTAATTATTTAAATTTATCCCCAAATATAAAAATCCCAAATCAAAGGTAGAAACTAAACAGGTTTTAATTAATCAGTTATTTTCTCCTGCAGCAGCAGGTTGGACCGGGTCGACCCATCAGAACCGGTTGGTCCTGGACCGCCGCTGTGAGCTGACCGAGCAGCCGGCGGCTCTGAGTATTGATCAGGTTATTGATCCCATAGAAGCTGTGAGCATCGATCCGGCAGCTCCCTGCTGACTCGTTGGTTCTGATCCTGACCCGTTTACTACCAACAGAACACACTGCGGTTCTGCTACAGACCCAAAAACACAACAACACAGACGGAGTCAGGAGGAACCGGGCCCCGGGCCGAGCTGGATGAACAGGAAACATCAGATCTTTGTTGGGTTTGGTCTCGGTTCTGAAATGAAGAGTTCTGGTTCTGATGCTTTAATCGGTTCAGATTCTGTTTTCTCCGTTTGTTTCTTTCTGGTTTTCTTGTGAAATATTCAGAACATTTATTCTGCGCAGTGGTTAGCTATGCTAACCATAAATATTCCTCATAAGCTTTAGCTATGCTAACTCTAAGTCACTACACCAACATGGTATTTAGCAGAAGCTAATACTAAACCGCTAAATTAAACCATGTTGAAAAATCAAAACAATTATCTGTAATTTTTTATGCATTATTTAATTAATGGTGGTTTGCTCATTAAACGATGTATTCTCTACATTTCTTCCATTTTTTTGTCACATTCTCAAAGTTTCTAGAAAAAGTGAGGAGGAGAGGAAATGAAACAGACTACAAACCCTTCAAAATAAGAGCATGGACATAAACATAAGAATTTACAAACCAAAACTTCAACACTGATGTTGAAATTTATTCAACTGAAAGTTTAAAATAATCAGCTGAGTAAATTTAGAATTTATAAGGGAAGCTAATTGCGCTAAAGTTTAGTCAGCATTAGCAAAAATGCTAAAGTTAGCTCCAGTATTAGCGCAGTCAGTGAGACTGAGTGAGACAGGAACATTTAATCACTGCAGAACAACCAGGACCAGTCTCCTCTGGTTCCACAGCACTCGGGTCATCAGGACCCTCCAGAACCGTCCAGAACCGTCCAGAAGCAGCTGCCGGGCCGACAGAGAGTCGGGATGTCTGCAGCAGCAGCTCTGGGTTTGGGTGGAGATCTCATCTGAACCGCAGCTCAGAACCTCAAACATTCCTCCTCCGCCTGGCTTCTATTAAACCGGGCCCAACCGGGTCCAGCCGGCTCAGACGGGCTGAGGCTTTAAAACAGCCGGGTTCTGCTCATAACGAACTGAGACCTTTGGACTCCTCTGGGTTTAGCAGCAGCTGAAGGTTCTGGTTCTGATCTACAGCTTTCAGGTCCAGAGTCACATTAAAACACTGAATCAGAACAAAACCTGACAGGTTCTGATGAGGTTCTGATGGAGTTTTGATGATCCTGTCAGGTTGAAACTTTCTGACCAGCTCAGAACCAGAACCAGAGCCGGGTCAGAACCGTCCTGCTTCCTGTTTCCTGCTGTGGAAAACGACCCGCCTGTTTTCAGTTCCTGCTGGGTCGGTCCGCTGAGCCGGGTCAGAACCGTTCTGGATCTTATCTGTGCTGCAGCAGCTGCTGCTAAACCCAGAAAGCAGAACTGGGCCTGAGCGGTTCTGGTTCCGCTCTAGTTCAGCAGAACAAACAGAACCGGTCCAGATGGAGGCCGATGTTCTCATGCAGGTTTTTATTCCTCTAATGGAAAAACAGGAACGGCCACACAGAGGTCAAAGGTCACTGCACATCTATTAGCCTGATGTTTTCCTCCAAAGTTTTCATATCAGATTTTTAAGGGTTTTAAGTTCATATTTTATTTATTTTAAAGCCTCAAACAGAACCATGTTAGAATGTTTCTTATTTTGGTTCTGGAGACACTTTGTGGGCGGAGCTTAATTTATAATTATTTGATAAGAAAAAACCTGAAAACTGATTAAAAGCCTATTAATGTTTCTAATTATTACATCAATTTTATTTCTCTGTTGATTTATTTTTACTCAAATTTTCCAGCTTTTTGTGATTCCAAAGAAATTCAAAATTATCTGCATTGTTTTCTAAAGCATAATTAGAAATAATAATAATAATAATATTCTGAGTTTATTGGAAATTTTCCAGAAAATTTTCAAAATATGAGATTTAGTGTGGATTCACCCCAGCTCTGTTCATCTCGCTTTAATCCGTTTGCACAGAGAACCCGGTTCTGTTGGTGAGCTGTGAACGCTAATCGACCTCTGACCTTTGGTTCTCCATACTTCGGTTTGGGTTAAGGGAAGTGAACGCCAAGCTAACTGAACCTTTTTTTGACTGGACCAGAACCGTTAACTTGGACCTCTGACAGCTGGTCAAACTGGTCAGAGTTCAGTTCCCAGTAAGAACCAGTAAAACTGTCCGAACGCGTCAGAGAGACGTTTCCTCCTCCCTGACGGACAAAGAGTTCAGCCGGATGAGACTGGAGATAAAACGCTGCTGGAAACCACAAAGAGTCTGCAGAGACAAACTGGGCCGACATGTCGCTCATTACTGGGATTACTGGAGGATGGAGGAGCTCCAGTCTGGACCAGTTCACTAAAGGAGAGTCTTCCTCAAACCGAAACCAAAAGGCAGAAAACATTTAAAAAACGAAGCAGAAACTCGATGTTAATCGAGCTCAATGGGAGAAATCCCAGACAGAGAACTGAAGGGAAATGAGAATCGAGCAGGAACATGAAGGTAACGGCCAGGTGGCTTTAACACACCTGAGTCCAGGTGAACCTGACTGCAGTGAGGAGTCGG
Organism: Brachyrhaphis roseni; assembly: GCA_903066815.1. NCBI lineage: Eukaryota > Metazoa > Chordata > Actinopteri > Cyprinodontiformes > Poeciliidae > Brachyrhaphis > Brachyrhaphis roseni. The sequence goes on from CAEFZY010027708.1 coordinate 6,836, forward strand.
CCATCTTGTTCAGGTGGAACCAGAAACAGCTGGTCGAGTTTCAATGACGATCAGAGGAAGAAAGTCAGAACCTTTACAGTCTCACAACAACGAGTTCAGTTGAACCAGCTGAACATTAAACATCCTGTCAGGTGACACACACACACACCCCGCTGGGTGTGTGTGTGTGTCACCTGCATGACATCACCTTTGTTATCCTGTATCACATCCCAGCTGTTTACTCTAGCAGTTATATGACGGTGACACACACACACACACACACACTCTGAGCCATAACAGTTTGTTCTCCAACTCACTGCAGCTCATTCTCACAGCCGGCCCTAGGCATTGTAGACTAGTGGCCCCATCAGGAGTTTGAACCAGAGAACTAAAAGCTTTACGTTTATTTAAATTACATTTCATTCAGCAAAGATCAATGCCACTCTAATTGCTGCTGGCTAGTCTGAAGGAGCTGAGTGGGGGAGGAGCTGCGCCTCGAAGGCGGGGCTAGATCCACCCAGATGTTTAGCACAGCTGAATGGTTGCCATGGAGACTGGAGGATTCCTCATGTTAGAGTCTCTAGAACATGATGTAATCAACCTCATTCCGTCGTTTGTTTGTTGTGTTGTTGCCTGTTGCTCAATAAAGTTTCTTGAAAAAAAGAGGGAGGAAATGGAACTGCTGCATAAACAGACTTCAAAATAAGAGCATGATTATAAACGTTTAGCTAATTGAAGGATTTTTATCAGTCAATAATCCAAACTGATGTCAACTGAATGTTTACAAAACTAAATAAATCATCACTTTAGAAATTTATAGGGAAAATTAATTTAGACCAAACCAAATTAAAAGTTAGCAAGACGCTAAACGAAAATATTTAGCAGGAGAGCTAACACTCATCAGCACTGCAGTTTTATCAGCTAACAGCTGTTAGCCTTTTGTTTTGGTTTAAATATTTCATAAAAGATTATCTGATGACGTCATCAGTATGAAGCGCGACTCTGACGCAAAAACTGGAGTTATAATTACAAAAACATTTTAATGCTGGTAATATTTTCGAAAAACTGGACTAAACGTGTTTCCTGATGAATGAAAGCAGAACCAGTTGATCGATCTGAGATCAAACTTTATTTATCTCAAATGTTCTGCAGGAAGGAAACATTTACTGAGATAATCCGGTTTATTTCATCATAAATCAGTTTAAACTGCAGATTATCTCAGATTAAAAACTTTACTGTTAGATTTTGATCTAAATGTTCATAAACTGAATCAAACATCAGTTTAAACCTCTGATGGAGTTTTTTTAAAGCCTCTATTGGCCCATCTGGTTCTGATCGATGCCACCAGAGAGAAGCTTCACCTGAGTCTCCATCTGATCCGGACCTCCAGAACCGCAGAACGTTCCTTTAACGGCCCGAGACCGGCTCACCTTCACACGGCCTGCTGCTCCTCCTGCTGGCCTCCTTCCTCCTCCTCTTCCTCCCTGCAGGAGACTCAGCCAGGAATGACATCATCCTGTCAGCAGCACACCTGTTTCCTCCTCCTGCCGCCGGCCACTTCCTGGATCCCTTAAAGGGCCAGCAGCAGCGGCACGACAACAGGTGGCAGGGAGAACCGGACCAGAACCAAACCAAACCCTTACAATGAAAAATGCACATGTGAAAACACATCAGAACCGGATCAGAACAGAACCAGAACCGGAGCGTGTGAAAGAACCCTGGGAACCGGGTTCTGCGGGTCACCACCATTCAGCTGCTAATTTTATCCAACAATGCAACAAAACACAACCTCATTATCCATGCAGACACACACACACACACACACACACACACACACACACACACACTCATGGCTCCTTGTTGCTCTGATTTCTACCAAACATTCCTGAAGTTTAGAATATAAATTTAAATGTTTGTCATTTTAACAGATTTTCAGGTTCATTTCTAGAGGTTCTGTTTGACCCGTTGGACCGGGTTCATCAGAACCATCAGAACCAACAAAAACTATAAGATTTGAGGAGTTTTCTCTGTTTGGTCAGAAAAATAAAAGATTATTGTTTATTTTCATTTGATAAATGAGAATAATGAAAAGTTTGTCAGTGATATAGATTAAAAATTGATTTATTTCTGTTGATTGATTTTCTGCGTCCAGTTAATAAAATCAGAACTTTTCAGTCGATGTGAGTTTAAAACCGGTTTAAAGTTTTTGCTTTAATCTAAACGGGCCTCATCAGAACCAGGTTCTGATTTATTCAGCATCATTGTCTCTTATCTTATGACCCAGTTTAGATTCACTAAAACTTTATTAAATCAGGTGATTTAGTTTCCTGTCTGGTTTTTCCAGACAGCGCCACCTGGTGGCGCCATGTTGGATTGGTTCTGCTGGTTCTGGTTAAATCATGTTTGGACAGTTCTTCTCTGTGGTTCTGGATGCTGAGCTGGAAGGATTTTCACACTTTACATTCAGACTGTTATGATGCGTAACCAAGGCAACAGGGATTTGTTTTTAGCATGCCGATTAGCATCTCAAAAGCACTAATAGTGGCTGACCTTTGACCCCAGAGGAGATGATGCAGCAAGAGGAGGAAGCTCATCTTATCTTCTACTCCAACATCCTTCTAAGCAGATGGTCAGTGAGATTTAGAGAGGAGAAGCAAAAGCAAAGCAGGTGGATTAGCAGGGATGCTAACGGCTTTGCTAATGATGCTGCCTGGATGTTAGCTGTTAGCATGTCAGGAGAGTTATGGCAACATTTAAGTTTCCTTTGGGATAAATATCTTTTTTATTGAATTTAGTTTTTTAATTTGTTTCTGTTTCTGTCAGAACTTCATGATCAATAAGTTTATTTCTGTTCAGTAAAAAACTGTAATCTGATTTTATTGATCTGATCACATTAAATCATAATTTCTTGTTTTATAAACATGTTTGACTCAAATATGATAGAAATGCTGACATTCAGATTAATAACAGGACCAACATTCAGTCCAGTTCCTCTGACAGGCTGCAGTTCCTCACTGACACCAGCAGGCGGCGCTGCAGCAGATCCTCTGGGTTTATCTCTGCAGGATGACTTTCTGAACCTTTATGAAATACTTTCATCTTTCTGGATGTTCTAGTAGAACCTGGACCGGGTTCTGGACCCGCAGCTCGGTTCCGAACCCGATGGAGGAATCTTCCATCAGGCATTTTGCTTCAGTTTGGGTTTTAATCAGGTTCTGCAGACGGATCGTCTTTGTGGACGAGTTTTAATAAAAACTGGATGTTTATCTGTGAGATTGTTGACAACCAGAGACAGAATGAGGCCAAAGACGAAACCAGAACCAGAACCAGACCCTGGAGGTCCAAGTCGGGTTTCTGGACCTCAGGCTGAAGTTCTTAGAACCAAACTAAAACCATCAGGAGTCGTGTTAAAAAGTTCTGCTTCCTCCAACTTCCAACCTGAAACTCAGGTCCAGAAAGACAAAAGTTCTAGTTCAGAACCGGGTGGTTGCTAGTCGAAGCTCTCCAGGACGGGTTCATGACCCGTCTCCTTGAGGAAGCGCAGCAGGTCCTGCGGCCGCAGCCCCATGGTGGCGCTGTTGGTCATGGGGTGGAAGTAGACCAGCTGATGGCCGCCGTCCAGCAAGTCCCGGTCCAGAACCAGCCGCACGCTCCGGTCCGAGTCGAACAGCAGTGCCAGCGCCGAGGCGCAGCCCTGACCCACCTGGGGGAGAGGTGGACGTTATCCAACATGGAGTCCGCTCCGACCCACCAAACCGCCACCAGAACCCGGACATACCTTGAGTTTCTCCATCAAGGAGGCCTCGTCTGCGAAGCGCAGGTTGCCGCTGCCGACGCCGAGCTTTTTGGCCAGATCGTTCAGGTTCACCTGCAGACGGACAGATGAGACTGGGCCAATCAGAGGCCAGCTGGACCAATGAGAGGCCAGCTGGACCAATGAGAGGCCAGCTGGGCCAATCAGAGGCCAGCTGGGCCAATCAGAGGCCAGCTGGGCCAATCAGAGGCCAGCTCGGCCGATCAGAGGCCAGCTGGACCAATGAGAGGCCAGCTGGACCAATGAGAGGCCAGCTGGGCCAATCAGAGGCCAGCTGGGCCAATCAGAGGCCAGCTGGACCAATCAGAGGCCAGCTGGCCGATCAGAGACCGGGAGGCGGAGCCGGCCTCACCTGGCGGTCGTGGCGAGCCGACACCAGCCACAGGCCTTTCTTCTTCTTGTCCTTCAGGAAGAGGTTCTTGGTGACGGCGCCGCTCACATCCTGCAGGTGAGGCATCATCTCCTCCACTGTGAACACCTGCAGCGACGAAGAGGAGGAGGATGAAGAGTTACCTGGAGGAAGAGTCACTTTACCTGTTCTATGAAACTCCTGATCCAGGTTTTCCTTCTGACTAACTTTAACAACGTCTTCCAGGATGAAGAAACCTGAACTGGAGGAGATAAAACCTCCAGCTCCATTAAATCAACCACAAAATAACATCAGAAACAAAAATTAATATGAGCTGCTGATCATAAAGTTATTAAAAACTATCAGCAATAATCTGAGTTATTTAGCCTCTTATAAGACAGGCATGTTTTTACCAAGTTATTCATTCATTTAGAAATGTCACAGTTTCAAACTAAACGTTTAACAAGCAAGCAAAATTAAATATTTAGCTTCAAATTAAATATTAGTTAGTAGAAGTGAATTAAATATTTAGTTTGGAAATTAAATGTTTAGCTTTAAACTAAATATTACTGAGCTTTGACAAACTGAATATTAGACAGCAAAGACAAACGTATTTAGCAAATAACATAATATAATATTTAGCTTACACCTAATTATTAGTTAACATCATCAAACTAAATAATTACCTTGCTAAATAAATTGTGACATTTATAAATGAATTAAGAACATAGTAAAATTAACACCAGTTTTATGGAGGCTGAATATCTCAAATTATTGCTGTTGATTTTCGTTTAATTTTACAAACTGCAGGTCCAGTCCTGCAGGCTCAACACATGCGGATCGGTACCGGGTCGGTACCGGGACCAGCTGTGTGTTGGACTCTGGGAAATCAAGCAGCAGCCTAATGGGGGTGTAATGATGTGGCGCCCTCTGCTGGTCCAGCTTGATCAGCGCCACTAAAGCGAGTCAGAGTCATGAAAACTGAAAGGTTCTGAAAAGTTCAGAAAAGTAATTTAATTTATTACATTTAACACATAAAACCTGGTCAGTTAGCAGCGATTCAGCAGAAATCACAATGAAATTAATAAATATGACACTTAAAAAATGATTCCGTTTGAAAACCTGCAGATTATTGGATTAAAAACGTTTTGCAGCAGAATGCATCCCAGAATAACATGACTGAAGGCGATCCAGGTCTGATCCTGGTCTGCTGAAAGGTTCGGCTGATGAACCGAACCCAGCGGGTCTCTCTGTACGTGTTCATGTGGGGAAGCAGAAACTTCTTCTGAACTGAACCTGAAGCTCAGGAAGGTCCAAACATGGCGCCGAATAACAGAGCGAGTCAGAGAGAATCAAAATATGAAGTTATTATTACCGTCAACTGGTCAGAACGTTCAAATAAGGAGGATTTAGTTTAAACAGAAAGAAACGGTTCTGCGATTCAGCAGGTTCCATCTGCAGCCTGAACAGAACCGGTTCCGGTTCTTACCGGAGGATGATCCACGCAGCTGGTCTGGATGTCCAGCTTCCACAGGAAGTCCTGCAGCTCGGCCCGCAGGTCTTCATTCATTCTGGGTTCTGTTTCCGATCAATGAAGACGGACTGGATCGGACCCAGAGGCAGGAACAGCTGCGCTTCTTCTTCTCCCTGTGTAGCTCTGAATCGCTGCGCCGCTGCCCCCTGCCGGAGGCTGCAGGTAACACATGGAGTTACGAAACGGAACCACTAAGCCTGAACTCTGACCCAGTTCGGCTCCGGAAGCCATCAGTCTGATGAACATTATGAAACTGCAGAGATTCAGGTCATGTTCTACAAACTCACCTTGACAAGAACCAGAAACCCAACAGAACCGAGACGAGGAGCAGACAGGATCCAAACTGGACCCAGGAGGAATCAGAAGCAGAACCTGCTGAGCAGAAGTCCTGAGACCTCTGGTGAACTTCCCGCAGAGCAGAGAGAGAAACGGGCCGGCGCCTCGGTCCGAACGCCAGGAAACCAGAAAAATCTTTTATTATCCCAAAACGGGGAAAAATTTCCTCAACAGCAACAAAGAGACAAAAAGTTAAAGCAAACAGAAACTAAGACACAAACACTAAAACACAAACACCGAGACACAAACACTAAGATACACAAACACTAAGATACACACACCGAGACACAAACACCGAGACACAAACACTAAGACGGAAATATAATATATATAAAAAAAAAAAATTCCCTTCTCACCCACCGGGTGGTGTTTCTTCCTCTTAGCTCGGGTCCTCTACCAGAGGCCTGGGAGCTTGAGGGTTCTGCGCAGTATCTTGGCTGTGCCTA
>CAEFZY010027710.1:0-32875 GCA_903066815.1 Brachyrhaphis roseni
GACCCCGGGCCGGGAATCGAACCCAGAACCTTCTTGCTGCAAGGCAACAGTTCTACCAACTGCGCCACTGTGCAGCCCCTATTAAGAAACCAAAAAGCAAAATTAAATTTGAAATTGCAGACATGTAAACAGTATGACATGAAGCACCATTCAACAAAAAAAAGACAAAAAAATTCCTAGTCCGTCATCTGCCATCCAGAACAAGCCACATGAACCTGCCTTTTTTATTTATTTATTTATTGCTATAGCTTTTAGTTCTCTCCTACCACCACTAGATGGCAGACATGGTGTGCTCCAGCACCACCACTGAACGCGCCCGTCTCTCTGCTGAGCCTAATGGCATGTGGCGGCTGGTGCCTGTGAGTAATGCCGCAGGAAAACGCGCTCCATAACCTATTGTTCTTATTGCAACATAGGAAGAAGAGACGAGAGGGACACCAACAAAACAAACAGGGGAGAAAGAAAGGATTTGAAGTGGATGCACGGGCAGAAAAGAAAGACAAACCAGTGACACCAGATAAGTTCTGCGCAGGGAGGCTTGTGTGGTCTTCTGACAGGAGGGCGGGGAAGGTTAGTAAGATACAGTGGTTAGATCCGTTGACGCGCTTAGATGTGTTTAACACTTGCCTACACATAGAAAGCTGCTGTGTGATGAAACAAAAACAATGCACAGCAACACAGAGATGCATTCATCTTCAAATGGTGTATATACATGAACTGTGCTCTTTCTTTGGAAGGTCAGAGTCAGCAACCTTAGCCATTTGTGCAGGAAATGTTTGATTTGAACAGTGGTAGCCTGAGATTTAAGTTGGCACACCATGAGTCACAGGGTTAGGTTGGTGAGTGTGTGACTACAGGTTACAAACATTTTTGTAACCTGTATTCTCTGCATAATTTAGTATAGAAAATGCTCAAAATGAGTCAGACTTTCCTGTGAACCTCTAAGCTTGTGGTCCTATAGCCTACCTTAAGTTTTTTTTTTTAAATAAATAGTTCTGTAGATTTTGGTTGCCTTACATCCAGATCCGCTTCTGTGCCTGGATAGTATGTTTGTTGCAGTATTGTTGAGTTGGCTCATAACAGACAACTTAACAAATTACCAATTATAATTTTTACCTCTAGGCACTGAAATTGGAGCTCAGATCTGGGAACGACCCAAAGTGTCTTGGTTCAGTTAAGTGCCAGAAAAAAGTGGCATGTATGTGGCACCAACTTTTAGGAATAGAAGCAAAAACAAACTATTCATGTCCATTCTAAGCATTGTAACACTTGACAGCTTGCTTCCAGGGATCCAAAGTTTCTTGTAATCTTTTAGAGTGCACTTTACAAATAGCTCTTAAGGCTTTCTGGAAGATGTTCAAAGTTTTGTTTTGTTTTTGGACTTTGACTGCTCAACAGTCATTTTCAGTCATTTAACTCTGATCTATGAATTATTCAAGAATAAAACAACTACTGAGCTGAAGCGATTAGGCACTGTTGAGTTGACAAACAATAGTTTGACAAACAATAGTCAACTCAACAAACAATTTTTAAAATAGATCTTCAGGCACATTGTTATGAGCAACCTGAATGTAAAACAAATCAAAATAAAGTCTTTTCATTCAATCAAAGCAAGGAGGTAGTATTTGTGGATGCTTTGCGGCAGTAAGACTTGGTCAACTCACCATCACAGAATCAGTCGGGTAGAATCAGCACCTGTAAGAAATGAATCACTAAAGCACAACTTGATTCTACACCAATCACGTTGATCCGCCATTAAATCAATCACGGACTGGCTAACAAGTGATAAATGGAAGCTGTTAAAATCTAGTAAAAGGCAGGATCTTGATGACGCTCAGATGCTGAAGGTTGACTTAAAATGCTATACGAAAAAACCTTGATGTTTCACAGCTGAAGTTGGTAAATTTTTTGTTGCTCGCTTGCAATCAAATAACCCTTTCCCTCAGTTTTGAATAAAAAACAAGATTAGATATCAATTTGTAAACATTTCACAATTAATAGCTGAATATTCAACAGAGTGCTCTAATTTTCTTTAATCAATTATAGGGCGGATCCTGTTTAGAAGCAACACTACCCTTGGGCAACTCTTGTGCCTTAAGTTCTTGAAACCTTTTTGCTGATTCAGTGACTATGGTAATGGCGAAGTAGATTCTACAATGTGTAATATTAGGCAGCTAGGAACTCTTTTTGTCTTAATCCCTCTTGGTATTCTCTAATGCTTTAAAAAGTCTCAACCCATCTTCTTCACGTTGGGGACACACTACAGCATGTTGTTAGGGTCAGTTACAGGTGGACAGAAAGTGAGTAAAAAGCAGATAAAACATTGAAAAACCTCCAGAAGGCCTGAAAACTATTGATCAAAACAACTTTAAAAGTCTACATTAATTATTGTTGCTGTACAAAATATGTCCTCCAACCAGTCAGCCTTTCTACTCATTAATAAGTGACTCCTACCAAAAGAGCAGCTCTGAGCTGTTCACTTGTTTTAGTAAATGTTTACTACTTGAACATTTTAGGGATAGATTAGAGGTTACACCTCTGTTGTTTACCAAAATAAGAAAAGTCTCCTTTGCAGCTAATGGTCTGTAATTACCCTGAGTTAATGACAGAGAGCCACAAATATATTTCACACATCCTAACAAATATACTCACAAAAGCACAAATGAACACAAGAGGGCTGGCTGCAAAAGTAAATAAAGCAGAATTTGCTGTAATTAGATTCCTACTGACGAATTCTTCCCGTCATGCCGGACTGGAGCGAGGCCTACGGGAAGCAAGTGGATCAATCAACCTGGATCCTGCATGGTGCGTCGAAAAATCTCCGGCTGGAGTCGCAGTCGCCCGGCCAGGGAGGGAGCGGCTTGCACATTTTGGGTCTGTGTAATTCACCAGCGCCGCGAAGAACACGCAGCAGAAGAAATGTTTGACTGACCTGCGCGGTTGTTTTCCGCTTTCATATTCACGTTCCCACGCTCAGAGCGAAGCTTTCATCGCCTAATCGAAGTTCTTCATCATCTTTAACTTTATACCGTTTCCAGGTCTCTCATTGGAGGATCTTCTCTCAAATCAAGTATTTACAAAAAGCCCACTACTGTTTTGATCTCATGCGCATTTAAAACACAGATGTAAGCAGCCATCACCTTGACACCCACCCACATGCTGTGCAAACTAAGCTATCTTCATGCAGAAGAGAAGCGAGAGACTTTTTTTTTTTTTCAAAATCCAACTCACCCTGCCCCACCTACCCGAACCCCCCCATACCTCCCACACCCACCCATTGTCTTACTTACACATCCTCTTCTCCTCTTCTTGCCTTACTCCCGTTCTTTATTCCCTAATGTCGACTGAGATAAAAAGCAAAACACCTTTGTTTGCTCAAAAAAAAAAAAAAAAAGAGGAGGGAAAAAGAACGGTGGCGGTGGGTGTGCGGGCGGTGCGGATGGTGGTATGACTCATGAGCGAGGCTTGATTTCCAGATTGTTATATCTTCCCCGAGAAGCCCCTGAATGTAGCAGAGGAAGAGGCAGGGAGCCGGCTCTCTGGAATCTACTCTCCCTCATATCCCCGCTGCTGGCTGAATGCTGCTTCCCCACTGAAGTGCTTGTGACCTTTGGAAGAGAGGGGCAGGGGTTTGATAGTTTTTTTTGTCAAATTGGGCACACAACAAGCAGAAGCACAGTGCGGACCCATTTACTGGCTGAAGCCCCTCAATGAGGGACAGAGCTGTGGTGGTCAAAGATTATTTTTGCCACAATTTCTCAACTTTAAATCTGAAATGTTTTTGATACATCTTGTAATCTTTTTTAGGGCAGGGCATTTAATTTGTTTTATTCGAACAGTTAAATGTCCTATTAATAAGCTCGCAATTGAAACATCAGAGATTTAGAAGCATTATTAAAGTTTTGAAAATTACAGAAACTTTAGCTTCTTAATTATAATGATTAATCTTTTTTTTCCCCCCTGACAAATTCTACATTTACAGTAATTTATTCTCCATTTTTAGCTTTTATAAGTCCACTGCTGATGTCTACACAAATATGCTGTACTGGTAATTATATCAGTTCTCTATTTTAAGTGCAGACCTGCCTTTTTACACACACAAACTCAGCTTTGAACACATGTGAGGCTACACTCTTACCTTCATGAATTCGCTTTCTTGAGACATTTGTATAGTTTTGTTTCTTTCCCCCCACACGTCTTGCTTTATCATGACTGTTCTTCCATTCAATTTCCTATCTTTCAAATGGAAGATAGGAATGATATTAATGGGATTGTAAGCAGATTATTATCTTGAGACCCACAGAATTCATAGTCACATACAGCCAGGCTTTAGAACCGGCCACAAGTTTATCTCTGCTACACATATAGTCTTGAATGACCTCATAACTGCCATTGATAAAGAAGAACACTGTGTGGCTGTGTTTATCGACGTGGCTAAGGTATTTGATTCTGTAGACCACAACCTTCTGCTTGGCAGACTCCAAGAGAAAGGTCTCTCTCAGAGAAACGTCTGGCTTGGTTTAAAACCCACAGCTCACGTCGCTTTGAGCTGGTTCAAGCTGAAAGTCACCAGTCCGACCCCATTCCTCTGTCTGTGTGTGTTCCTCAGGGGTGTATTTTAGAACTCTCTTTAAAATCCATATCAATGACATAGTTCTATGGGCTGACGATACCATCCTGTAAACCTCCAGTTCATCCTTGAGCACGGCTGTGTGTCCACCTTGGCCCTCAAGAGGCTTTTTCCTGCCTTCAAATTCTTTTGAACACAACAAAAATCACAATCTTACACATGAATTGAGCTCAGACCTCCTCCCACGTTAACATCTCATTCCTGGACGGTTTACCATTTCAGCTTATTGCCTCGTATAAATACCTAAATATGTTGCAACACAATATCGCCTCATTTGGCTTTCAACATTCAAGACTCAGTTTTTTGTATCCCAACAAGTCATTTTTCAGTCAATCTGCAAAGCACAGTTTGGTCAAAATGACAATCTTCCCAATCCTTGACGACGGTGATATCATCAACAAATCTGCCTCTATAACTGTACTATATAAGCTAGATCTCATTTACCACTTTGCAATCCATTGTTGTTGTTCTTTTCTGTTTTCTTCCACAGCTGTATGATGCTTTGTTGTTACCTGTTTTTGAAAATTTGTTCTCAACCATTTTACCAGGTTATTTCTGAAAGAAAAGTGTAAAAAAAAAAAGACAGTTTAAAATTGTTTAGACATTTCACTTCTTTAACCGTATTCAGGGCTTTTTGATTTAGAATTTTTTGTCAGGTTAGTGGCCTGCTGGTGTTTGATTTTTTTGGGGGGGATATAATTCTTGAGAGGTTTCTTCATAAAGGAGTCAAAACCTATCTGTTTATATAAACAGCCATACGATTTGACAGAAAATCTACTTCGCAGCGACATTTAAAGACAGCAGGTAAGATTATGCTGAAGATATCACATTCATTCCACGTAGTCCAACCACTGGATATGATGTATTTTCTTCTCTCCTACTCTCCTGGTATTTCCAAATTACTTTCTCCATTTATATGTGCATAATCCCTTTCTCTCATTTTATCTTTCATTCACAAGACCTGTCATCTCGAAATCCACTTAAAGCAGTATCTTGTCAGAGGCAATCAGACAAATTGACATGAAAAAGTACTCATCCACATTGTATCCATCTGCTTTCTTATCGTTTGTACTTTTCACTTCCTCTTCCTCATGTTTTCCGTCTTATCTTTTCTTATTACTATGGATTCATGGGGGTTTCAAGCCACCACATCCAGATGTGGATTCTTGTCATCACATCTGTTTTTTGTCTTTTTTTAGCACAAATAGGATTTTTATTTTCACAACATTTCTCATCCATCTACATGTGGCTGGCTACCTCATGTTGTATGTTCACGTTTGCCTCAGAGCGGTGTTTACTGCTGTTGGCTCTCGGCGACAGGAACTTGATGACTTTTCGAACCAAAGTTCCTGATGTATTTGTTTCATTTAGAAAACTTCACGGAGAACAGCCTGACATAATGAGAATGAAAGCAATAAAAAGTGCCTGGAGACAGTGAATAGACCGCAGGATGTGTCAGGCTACATACATAAAGACACTTGGAACATATGCTTGACGTGAAATTGACTTACGCCGATTAAAGTTTGACAAAGAAGAGAAAAAGGAAGAGAGAATTTGGAAGAAACACTAAGACGTCAAGGCCACAGATCTGCTTTGATAAAGAGCACTCATATTCATCTTGGTAGACTTACTGCAGCGTTTGCTTCTGTGTAACTTGTTTCTTTGTTTAGGCTGCCAGCCGACGTGTCCTGCATGAGAAAGCTAAGTTCCTTCACTTTCTGCATCTCCATCCCCACATTTGGGTCAGGCCAGGAAGATTTGCATCTAATACATCAAGGCAGAAAACAAAAAGCTATGTTTAAAAAGCATTTGCACCATTATTAATTTCTTAACCTAAATGTTTCAGATAACCCCACCTCTCTATCTAAACCAACCGGTCCCATCATCAACCACATTTGTGAAAACTGGAAATGAGTACAGAATTATTTTAACCCCTTAATGTCATGATGACACCGGTGTCCTCATTGATCTATTGACATACTGTAAGCATTTTGAGGGTAACAACTAAGGGGTTAATTTAGCCACATTGGAGGATTTTTGAGCGTTAACCCTCCTGCTGTCTCAGGAGGTGTGAGGCAAATGTCACAGTTGGACAGTGGGGAAGCGTGAATGGAGGTTGTCCCGTCATAGTGTCAATTTCTGAAGTCACATAAAAAAAACGTTGTAAAAGCGCACACGGGGTCAGTGCGACCCCACCAGACTACAAAAGTATAAAAAATCTCATGGGGTCTAAATGACCCCATCTCTAGACACCATGGGAGGGTTCATCAACTTTTTAATGCCATGCCAAAGCATCTCAAATGGGTTTAATTGTGGAGTTTGACAAGGCTAGTTCAAAATCTTCTTTTTGTTTTCGTTTTGTCCATTTAGTGGACAAAAACGAAAACAGAACAATATCCTAGTCCATAAGCCAAATGTGTTGATGTTAAGATTGTATGATAGGATTGTGACCAGACATTCTCTTTCACTGTTTCACATCACTGTATAAACAAAAACTCCAATGAGCAACTGCACATCTTATTTGCACTCTAGCGTTACAATAATTTATGTATTTATACATTTATATATAGAGCCTGTGGCAAATGTGCTACTTCTCAAGTAAAAACATTTATGGCTAACCTTCAAATTTGCCATTTTGAATCAATCAACAGTCTGGTAACAGCAGGGCGGATCACCCAGATAAGAGTCTTAAAGAGGCAGGAGGTAAAGTGGAATATTTAAGTAGAACAAGATCCAATTTGGACTATTGGCTCCTTAGCAAACCAACATTTTCAACTCAGAAATTATACAAGATAACATTGACAACCAAAGGTGAATTATTAACCCTCTCAGGCTCAAATTAAGTTGTAGTTGCAGGAAAAATCTGATATTTGGAGAACATGATCATATGGGGTAGTAATATACAATTCAGACTTTTTTTTGGAGAGAGACATTTCAACAGCATTGCAACATCATTTCAACAGCATTTAGCTGTTTCAAATCTGCAACATCTGCCTGGAGAGGGTTAATACTCTGTGAGCTCGTCAATGACAGAGGTCTTATCAAGGAAAGTGATGAGACTGCATACAGACGGGAGACAGACCAGCAGGTCCACTGGTGTGGTGGAATCTATCTAGAGCTTAACCTGCTCACAACTAATGTGAACTTCCAGAAAACACCTCACACACTTCCTCCTCTCTCCTTCCTCAGCAACACTGACTTCTGGGGATCACTTCCTGTCCCCAGAAGCCACAAATTGTTTAGGACCTGTTGGTCTTCACACATAGACACAGTTCAAAAGAAGGCCCAGCAGAAACTGTGCTTCCTGCAGCATCTGAAGAAGTACAAAACCACACAAAGGAACATCTGTTCATCTTATAAACTGACATTATTCAGTCAGTCCCGTATTCATGGAACAAAGAATTAGCTCAGGAGAGAGAATAGTCAAGGCTGACTTTTCTGTCCATCCAGAACTTGTACAGGTCAAGGGTCAGGAAAAGGCCACTAAAATCTGCTCTGAGTCCACATATATTGGACTAAAACTTCTTAGACTTTTACCTTCAGGTCAGTGCTACAAAGCACTATTTGCAAAAACCAGCTGGCACAGAGACAATTTCTTGCCCCAGGCTGTCTCTCTGATGAACACAAACAGTCAGTATCCAGATTGAAACCTTACATGTTAGCAATAATTCAGCCTTGTCTTCTTCTTTTGTAAAAAACACCCACTGTATATAAAACAGAAATTACTATTTCCCAACAATTTAAAAACATTTTTTTTCATTTAAAATGTCTTGAAAGAGAATGAAGTGACAGAGAGTTTGTGTGAGCAGACATGGAGAATAAAACTGATTGTGAATTACTAGCAGGTGAAAATAATGAGAGGCAAACAAATATGTAAAATGGGCAGTAGGTTTTAAAGAAAAATTGCAGATCTTATTTGGGAAAATAAAAGCAATGTCGTTTTCTCTGCGGGATTAAAGCATGTCTTAATAAACTGACATCGTAATTCAGTGTTAAAAACCGGGGAGTATTACATCATTCAGCAGCCGTGTGCTTTGCCACGATTCATGTTTACCTCTTGACTGACTGACTGGCTGCTTGTTTCGCTCCTCCCGCCAGACTTGTCGTACAGATCTCGGCGGTAACTTTCGGGAGAACAGTGTCATCCTAATTGACGTCGGCGACAGCCGAAAACTTTGAGAACGAGATCAAAGTCACGGCAAAATGAATCATTTAACATGTGGAATCAATCCCGAGGAATAACAGGTGACAACCGATCTTTGAAAAAATAATCTGAAGTTCCAGGTTTTTGATGGTTAAAAATGTTGTGTGTAAAGAAGGTGCAATATGTCTGAGCACACTGAAGCATATAACTTTGAGATTAGCCTAAGCTTACTCCAGAAACATACCAGACACTTTGCGCCAGCTAACAAGCTATGAACGTTGTCAGCACATACATAAATGCGCCTGGTCTTGAGCTAATTTATACTATTAGTTCTCAGGAGATTTGTTTCCCCTCTGATTTCATCTTCTGAACTCTTAAAGATCTCTAGCAGTCCTACCGACTCACTACAAAGCAGTCGAACGCACGCAGTGCTTTGCAAAAGAGTTAATGTCCCCTGAACTTTTATCCATTTTGTACAATTTCATGTGACAGAGCAATTTTAAAACACAGGCCCAAAAGTCTGTGGTTTGAAAACAGTTTTACAAATAAAAGTCTAAAAAGTGTGGTGTGTATTTGCATTCAGTCCCCTTTACCCTGATACTCCTAATAAAAATCCAGTGCTGCCAATTGCCTTCTCGCTTATTACAGTCAACTTGTATGTAATTACATAATCCTTAAGTAAGTAATAGACAAATACAGCTGTTCTTTAAAGGCCTCATTTCCTTTGTAGAAGAAGCCATAAGAAGAAATTTGTAAAAAAAACAAAACAAAACAAAATACTTCGGTTAGAGGAGAACAGAAGTTCATATCCTGCATGTAAAATGCCAACTTCAGGAAAAACTGACACTGCACATCACCTTGAACACCATTTTCACGTTGAATTCTGGTGGTGGTAGTATCATGATGTGGGATGTTTTTCTTAAGCAGAGATATGGAAGGTGGTCAAAATTGATGGGAAGGTATGAGGACCAACATACAGGACAATCCTGGAAGAAGAAGGATTACAGGCTGCAAAAACACTTTAGTCTGGGACTCAAGTTAAGAGCTACAAAAAATATATATATATTCTAGATCAGAGCATATTCATGCATTAGAATGGCTCAGTCAAAGTCTGGACCTCAATCCAGTTCATAATCTGTAACATGAACAGTGTTTACAGACACTCTCCATCTGATCTGGCAAATCTTGAACTATTTTGCAAAGAATGAGAGGAAAGCTCACAGATATACCCTCCCTTACTGTAGACTATAAACCAGTGCCCAACTCTTCAGATTTTTTTTAAAAGCCCTGAAAATTATGTGCAGTTTGTCTTCAATTTCTCGTTTTATGAGTTACTCTCTTTATGCATCACGCAATATTGCAGTAGAATACACTGAGGAGGTTTTAGTGTGCGGCAAAATGTTCAGGGAGTGAATACTTTTGCAGGATAATGTATACACCATTTAAAATAGACTGGCGAAGAGAGAAGAAGCATTCGCTTTCATAACTTGATAATGACATGTAAAATCGTCCATGAAGGTTACAATTACTCCAGGACACACCCTTATCTTTATGGTACTCCAGAACCACAACGGGATGTTCTCATAAAACATATTTATAAACAGCAAAATTACTTCTCGTTTCTAAACGGGGGAAAGACGATTACTCCCACTGCGTTACAAGCAAGTGTTGAGAAATCTCAGACATCCTGTAGACTTATCAGCTTCAAAATGACACGATGTTACCACTGCTGGGACTTGAATATTAATTTCCAGGCTTGACGAATATAAAAATAAATCCTTCTGCTAATCGTGCCTGAAGATGCGTGCCGGCAGTAAAAAAAAAAAAAATAGAGAGGGTTTTTGTGTAAATTACTAGAAGATTAGCTCCTTTGCCGATTTATCTCCAGGTCCAAACCACAGAGGTGCATTGCTCAATCACCAAAAACGTTCCTCCCTAACTTCCTGGAAGGAATGGAAGGATTTGCGGCTGCTTCCGAAATCCTGCAATTGTCTCTGGCACAACAAGATAGTGGCGACGCTTTGAAGTTGTAAATCTGTGACAGGGACGAGCATTACCTGTTTCCGATAGGAAGTTTCCAGACAGCCGGACGTTCCGTCGCATGTGATGGGCCGATGCGGTGTTCTCATGGGATTACCGTGGATTAGCCAAGGTGGGTACCGGTCAGAACACACCCCGCTCTATTTTGCTTATTTGTGTTTGATCCTTTTGGCAGGAAGTAAACATTTATAGCTAAAAGTGTGTTAATCTTCCCTCGCTGTCAGGCCTCTACATCCCATAAACACTTATCACTGGCCTATTTAGCGTACACTTTGCCTTAAACATGGCTGGAGAAAAAACGGGAGAGGCGTTTGTTGTTTCACACACTCAGCAAAAAAAAAAAAAGGAAAAAAAAGCATCTTGGTAAATTCTGAAAACCTCCCTTGGATGTGATCATATTGCCAAAAGGCCAGTGAAAAGAGTGCTTAATGGGGAAACGGCCAAGTACCCGACATGAGACAGGTATATTACACCAATAAAAAAATAAAATTGAATCCTGACACCTTCATAATTGAGAAGGATCAGGACTGTTCTTGGTAGAAAAAAGAAGAAAAAAATAGGATATGAAATTTTATAGATTTGCTTCTCTTTCATCATTAATGTTTATGAAAAGCTTTCACTCCTGCCACACTTTGGGTATGCACCTAACTAGAATCTCTTTCCCTTTGAAACCTTAAGCCTGGCTCTCCGTGTGTTTAGGCCGATCAATTAAAATCTTAAGGAGATGAGAGAAACATGAGCAAGAGGAGGAAAACCACTTGGTTATTTTAGGAGTTTTCTCAATTTCACCTCCTACAGTTCTTTGCTAAAGACTTGATATCATTCAGCCTTTTCACATGCTTGTCACGTTGCAGCCACATGCTTAAACGTGTTTTATTGAGATTTCAGGTGAGAACCCACCACAAAGAGCATCGTATTTTTGTGCACTTTGAATCCAAACGATGTTTGGATTGCGTTTTTTGTTTTTGTTCTAATTATTATTTTCAGTTAGCATAGAAGTTGCCGGCGTCAGTGTCCTCCCCCAGTTTGGGCCTTTACTGTTAGTTGATGACAATGCAAAACAACTTTTTAAAAGCCTCCCAGTGAGCTTGAAAAATAGGATGAGATTGATTATCAGATAGTTCTAAAGGAAAGACGAACCAAGGACCAACATATCAGCAAGTTTGCTCCAGGATCAAACTACACTCGGCCGCAGGTTTCAAATAAAGCCTTTAGTCAGGAAGAGGGTTAATCAAAGAAGCAACCGAGAGGCACATGGAAACTTTGGAAGAACTGGAGAAATTCACCGTTTAGAGTCAAATGACAGAAGAATGATGATTTTCTGCGCTTACGAGTCTGCACACTGCAAAAACACAAAATCTTTCCATGTATTTTTGGTCTAGTTTCTAATGCAAATATCTTAGTAAACTTGAAATAAGACGAAACTATATTACAAGTAACTTTTTAGTAAGATCTAAAGGCTTGTTTTAAGTAAATAATTACTTAATATTGATGAAAAAAATACTTGCTCCATTGGCAGACTATTTAACTTATAACAAGATGTTTTTTTCCATGTTATAAGTTCTAATTATTCTGCCAGTAGAACAAGTACTTTCTCATCAATATTAAGGAATTATTTACTTAAAACGACCATCTATATCTTGCTGGAAAGTTACTAGAAGCTAGACCAAAAATACTTGGCAAGATTTTGTGTTTTCGCAGGCCTTCACAAAAAGAGTGGACAGGACAAAGTCATTGAAAATAACAATTAAAAAATACAGTAAGTTTTCAATGTTGTAAAAGAAGGTACTCTGGTGAGAAAAAAGTGAAATGTCTGGTCTCCATGCAGAAACCTATATGTGGTGGGAAACTGCCACTGAAACTCATCTTGAACACAGGAGAGACATTGAAGTTTATCAGAGTTGATAGAAGGGTGGAAGGAGCTAAACACAGGGCAATCTTGACAGTAAACCTATTAGAGGCTGCAACAGACTTGAGACTGGGGTAAAGGTTCACCTTCAAGTCAAAGAATTGCCCTAAATGTGCAGCGAGAGCTACAATCGAATGGCTTAGATGAAAACATGGTCATGCATTAAAATGCTCAGTGAAAGTCCAGACCTAAAAAATCCAATTCACAATCTGCGGCGAGACTTTTAAAATTTATGCTAACAGATGCTCTCCTCTCCGTCCAAACAGACAGAGCTTGAAATGTTTTGCAGGGAGCAAATCTGTCTCTACAAAATAAATTAGAGTGGGTGAACACATTTATGTTATCTGTAAAAAAAAACAAGGGTCACCGTTACAGTTTGTGTTGGTCTAACATGTAAATTAGATCATTAGGATTTGTGATTGTGACGCAACAAAACGTGAAATTGTTCAAAATGGATGTTTTCACAAAACCTCTGCATGAAACACGATCTCATAATTACTAAAGAATCTCAGTACTTTTTCAGAACAATGAGTGCTTTAAAGCAATACAGTGAATATATATTTCGATAGGAGTGTATGGTCAGAAATGAACAGATAACCTTATCTTTTGCCACATCTCCATGCCAAAGGCTTTTCACGACGAAATCTCCGAGTCTTGTCTTTAGAACTCGTCATCAAAGCCCTAAACATCTTTACTATCTTAAAGAGATTTAGGCACCACTATCCAAGGGTCCACACTCATAGATCCTTTGGATATAGATAAAGAAGCTTAGGTCTACACACACACCTTTTCTATCTACCTCTTCATCCCCTGATTTTTCTTCTTTCTCCTTTGCCACCTTCTCATCCCACGCGGTCGTGCACGCATACACACTCTCAAGCGCCCCCGGAGCTTAATTTGCAATAGAAGACTACTTCATTTGAATGTCTTTGATGTAGCGTGGCTTTGCTCAAATGAAGTATCTGATCCCAATCCCCCGGACAGATCCACGTGGGTGTATCGGTGTAACCAACCACCACCAGAACCAGCCCTCCCTTCCCCCGTCCTGCTGCCAGCTCCTCTTTCACTGTGTTCCTCGTCTATAAAACACCATCCATCATTATACTCATCATGCCGTCGATCCCCTCCCAATTTAATTCATTTACACTTTTAACAACCGTGCTTACGTGTGCCATCATCCGGGTAATTTATGGAGATGGAGTCTTGTGTTAAGTCCCTCGGTGGGCCACATGGCCTGTTGGTAAATCTGGCTTAAGCAGAACGGCAAAAAGTAGAAAGTCACACTCTTATGAAGTCTTGGAGAATGCTTGCGGGTTTACAGAAAAGAAATCTCAATCATTTTTCACTGTGCAAGACTGTTGCTTTTGTCAATTTAACATCGCGGCTGCAGCACTGAAAAGAATCCTGTAATTTTTCCATGTTTTATTTGCTGACTCACATACATACGAGACTCAAAATATTTATAGTGGTATAAAAACAGAGGCTGTGCTTAAGAGAGATTGGTAAGACTCTAGAGGAGATGCAAACAATCCCAAGCAGAGGCACAAGGTGAGGCTTCAGAGGCAGGCTTGAGTTTCAAGGAGATTCTGAGCAGAGCTTTGGAGCGCCTGTTCCCAGGCTAACTCCTGATGCACAGCTGCAGGAAAACGCCATGGCAACTGGTAGGTCCTTCTGTGGGGACAGACTTACGGGAGTTGAAGGCTACATGGATCCAACTAAGGACTATGGAAACAGCAATAAATATCACCTGGGAGGCTGAGAGGACACAGGAAGTTAGCGACACAAATGGAAGTACACATAGAGATTCTAGAAGGCTTGATTCTACCACATAAGCTAAGCATCAGCCAAAAACTAGATGTCCAACAGCTCTTTAAATCCCCAGGTTATGAGCATTTGTAGTAAGAAGAGGAATAACAACTTGAGAAACTTAGGGAAACAAATGGAAAACCTTTGGCATTTAGGCCTCAGATGTTGTAAACCATTAACTTTGTTCTTAGTTATTTTATTTGGCTCATTTGCATATTTGGAGGCCAGTTGCCAACTTTATATGATACCATTTTTTCCAAACTATAGAGCACATCTCACTATAAGCCGCACCTACAAAGTTTTCCACAAGGACGCAGCAGAGGGCTGAAACTTAATTGCAAGTGTCTGCCTATGACTAAAGACACTGAAACAAGCTGGCAGCCAGCAGCCGGAGACTTAGTAATCATGATAATGGAGCATGCAAAAGCCCCTCTGCCATCATTTGTCAGGCAGGAATAAATCTTAAACCGGCGTGGCTCAGATTATACTTGGTATACTTGACTGTTTAGTCAAGCATAGAGTGCACTCAGTCTTAACTCCGTACATTCACTGCATTGGTCTGTTTCAGGCTCTACAGATTTGCGGTTAACACTGTTGCATGTTTTACTAAAGTACGAGCAAACTGCAGAGTACGTGACATCTGACGAACGCATACACCCAACGTTAACTGCAAGTGGAGGAAATGGGTAGAGCGCTTCACTCACGCAGCGTTCTTTCTTTTTTAAATATCGAGAAAAATACATGCATGTTTACAGTCCAGTATGTCTGAGACCAGGTAAAAATGTAGTTGATTCTGGAGAAAAAAATGTAGTCTCAAAAATCTGAGGTGGTATTAACAAGTCACATTTAGTGAGGAACTTAAAAAAAACAAAAAAAAACCCCACTCTGCTAGGCTCACTTTGCTATGATTTTACTTCAGCTTGAGTAATACCATTTTGATGTAGCAGTACTTTTAAAGTTCAGTGCAATTTTTCAGCTACCCTACTCACTTCTGGTCACTCCGCTGTGTAAAAGAACAGATGCATTTCAACCAGACACCAGACAAACAACAACACAGTATATGGTCAGTCCTTTTATGTAAGATGTACCTTGTTTTAGCACTAGCATTTAGCATTTTTTTCTATCTCTATAGCCTACTGTGTCATTCAGAGAGCAAATACACTTAAGTTACCTGCGGTAGGTCGTGGTTTTTATTGGGAAAAATGAGATGAAGAAATTCTTGTGCCCTAATTTGTTGTTTTGTAGAGAAATTATTTGACAAATATTGCATTTCATTATTTTCAAATACTAAACTGTGCGTTATATTAGACCTTTGTCAATCTGTTCAGTAATTTCTAAAAATAAATTAGACATCATGATTAGTTAGATATTACTTAACTTTTTTTTTTTTTTTAATAGTAACTTTTTACTTTTAATTGAGTATTTATGGCTCCTCTACCCACCTCTGTTCAAGATCAAGAGCAATCACAGGACCAATGAAAGGTTGGTCTGGTGGCTCTGCACATAATATACAACAGCAAAAACTGTTGTATAGATTTAAATACAGTCTTTTGTTTGAAAGGTATTACAAAGTTTATACAGCCGCAAATGCAAATCTCTTCTGAAGACTCTAAGCTGCATATAAGAAGTAGTAGGTATTAAAAAAGCACCTACGCTCCATACAAACGACTCAGTGTGGGTTCAGTGAAGACAAGATTAAGATTAAGGGTTAAACTGACCAATAAAAGTTTTCAGTCAGAAAAGCCCTGCCTGTACTTTGGAGCTGTTACCTGTAAAAGAAAAATTCAGCTAACCTTCATGCCAGAGATGAACACTCATAAGGTGCCCTTTGCAAAGAGTTCTTTGAAGCATTCTTTAAATGGGTTTTGTGATTGAAGTGCGCATAACATCATTTGAAGTTAACAGAGGGACGAAGCGGTCATGATCAAGTAAGCTTTGAAACATTATGCTGAGCTTAAGTGTCCCATCCAAAAATACTGTTTGTAGCTTTATTATTTTGCAGAGCCACTTGTAGATCAATTGTATAAACTTATCTCAATGGCTTCAGCTTTGCAGGTGGATTTTTACCCTTCTTTAAAGTCAGGTATATTTGATAGACCATAGTGCTTCCTCTGTTTAAGCCAAACCAAGTGCAAGCAGAAAGTTCTTCCACCCCAGCAGCCATTTTATCTGCCTCAATTTGTTGTTTGCTTCTAAATGACTCCGTTTGCATACCTGATGGGAAGAAGTGGCCCTCTGGCTCTCCATTCGTTAGAGGCAGGGATTTGCGGAGTTTAAATTTGATGTTGTCTGGCCTCAGCGTGCTTGTTTACCTCTGAGGACAAGCCGAGGCTGATAATGTGGCAGCAGAGTCACGGCCGCTGGCCTTTTTTGATGAGAAGAAAGGTCTGTTTGACTAATTACCCTGGCGGTCGCACCACTTGTTTTGCCAGTGCCAGGATTTCACATCTTTTTTTTTTTTTTTTCTCACACACTCTGGTTGTTTCTGTCCTTGTTCCGCGAGCGCACACGCACCGATCTGTGAACGTCTGATGTGAAAATTAGCATTCAAATTAGCACTCCAAATCAGTGGGTATTGATTAGCTTTCTTTTCTTCGAAACTTTTGTTTAAGAGCATTTTACCTCCCTCACTGGGCCGTTTCCCTGCTCTTCCCATATCTAGCCCTTTATTTCCTTCTTTAATTACACATTTTACAAATTTTTTTGGTCACAGAGCGAAAGGCTTGCAGAGTGGGGATGGGCTAATGAACAGAGCACTGTTTGATGCTAAATCAATAATTTCAAAAGTGAATAAAAGAACTCAGGAGTCACCAGGTAGTTTATTGGCTGCTCCATCGATCTGCAGGCAAGGGAGGGACAGGAGATGAGGAAAGATTATGGGAATTGTGAGCTCGTTAATCAAGAGTTACTATTTACAGTATGTTGCTGCACATTTTCTCAACAATTACTGGGTGAAGAGATAATTGGACATTAAATCACAGATTACACCGAGTCCTTCATCTAGTCTGCTCTGCTGAACTAGAACGGAGGGGTTGTTTAAGATATTTCAGTCCGTGGGATGTATTGTCTTCACATATTTATGCACCAGGTGTCTGTGTGACTACTGCCGTCACAGTCAACCTTGCCACAAAAACATACAGCCTTAATTAATCTCATTTTAGAGTTTGATTTGGTGTATTTTAGTGAAAATATGCAACAAACTGTGTTTGAATATTAACTACATGAATAGAAAGCAAACTGCTGAAGCTTCTCTTTGTGTGAGAGAATTGCATTTTAGGCCGGAAATTGAAGTGGCTACTGCTATTCTTGATGCAGATAAACTCATTTTGTGGGAAACATCTCCTTTTTATCTTCAGTTTGGGTTTCGCCATGCCCCCTGATTAAGAGCTTTGTTTGGGCCACCTGCTCTCAGGGTCTTGTTGCGAGGCGGACAGAGCACATGTGCCTCAGGAGATTAAGTGACACGTTGACATGTAACAAATCCTTTGTGGTTTAGGATATCGGCCCAGACTGTGTCTAAATCTATCATTTAAGAAACTGGACAATGCCACTAGATCGACTAAGTGCACTCAATTATGAGACCTGGAACAAGACAAGTATGAACCATCTTGGACAGCAGCCATCAGAAAATCCAAAACTCAGTCTTTAAATCGAACCGCTGAGTTGCAGCTGATCAGGTGAACTGACAAAGTCAGGGTCATGGTCATACAGATGTTTAGCAGAGAAACCAAACATTCGGAGGTTTTGTTTGTGAGCAGATATGCACTGGAAATCAGACAAACTGTGATGTATTTGTTTTCAGAAGCAAGTCTGAAAGATTTCTGCGGTGTGATAAGGACAGACTTTTTGTTGGTCTCTAAGAAGTTCTGGCAAGCTGTTTGAAATCTCAGAAAGAGAAAAAGAAAGGGTTCAAACAACGGATACTTCACACCAATATATCAGTAAGGCATTAGCTGGAAGTGCTGAACCCACTTCATAATATATTTACCTATTAATCTGCTGACTAATAGCTCTTGGCTTCTAGCAGACGATGGTCATCTGCTGATGAGCTTTCTCTAATCCTGTCCCACGTTCTCAGGCTTTGTGCCTTGCTTTCTCAGTGTTCCAAAAACATGAGTGCTGTGATCATTCTCTTAAAGAGATGGGGCAGCTTTATGGTTCTGACATAACAAGTGGACTTTAGACTGATCTGGAGTTTGGTAAATGATGAAATAAATTGCAAAACAGCTGACTGGAGTAGCAGCTCTCTGGGAGGATTGCCAAATGTGAGAGTGCTCCATCTCCCTTAAGTCTAGTCCGATAATCATGTTTGAAGAAAACCTCTTGAACGGTGTGGAAATAAAGTTTAATACTCGGTTCAATGCTTCTGCCGACTAATAGTCAAATAAGGACTTTGAACCAGTTAAAATTTCAAACTGCAATTGATTGCATAACTAAGAGGTCAGGTGTGATATTAGAGACTCAACTGAATGTTACCTTCCAGTCAAAAAGCAAAGCTCAAATTTGTCCCCTGCAATAGAGTGTCAGGCTAGATACTGTCAAGACCTGATCAGAAACACACCAATGCTCTCTTATAGGAAAAATACACCAGAATGCTATGTGCCCATTGCCAAAAGATAATTACCACCGCTGACAAGAACTGGACTGACATGACAGCCTTCTAAATGCGAGCGCTCAGTGCGTTCACGACTGAATTTAACCAAATTTGCCCTCTTGCTGTCAAACTGCCGATGATGGCTTCAGGTGTATTGTGAAAATCATCTGGTTTGTGTGCAGGCAATTTGCTCGGGAGTACACGAGTGGGAGTGAATTAAAGAAATGTCTAATCAATATTATGAGGCCGAGAGAGAAGAAAGCGAGCGGGAGAGAAAATGAATTGGCCCATGGACAAAGTAACCAGATGCCCGAGAAAGTAGATGTTGGAAGACACATTTACATAACCCGGGTGGAAAATAGATACAGCGGTGGGGTAGAGGGAGGGAGCGAAGGGGGAGCGGAGAGAGAAGATTAAGTAATTATCCTTTCAAGCCTAATTTGAGGTGCTGTTTGAAATTAACCTATGCAAATGAAGTGGCTAAATCACGCCGAGGACAGCAGTGACTAAGACTGTGCAGAAGGCGAGCGCTCGTTTTATCATAACGCTGTCCAACGTGAGCGCTCACGTACGGGGAAGTTTCAGTGCACTTCATTCGGTGCCTATTTTCCGTACCACTTGAGAGGGTTACAGTGCATGTTAGTGCATTGTTCTGTCTAAACATTCAAAGTACAGCGCAGTTATATAAAGGGAATCAGTATTCAGGTAATAGCTGGGGGTATGGCTGTTCAGAGAGCTCTTCTTCTTTTTCATGTGACGCTGCTCGCTTTAGAGAAATGAAAATACTAAACTTTTAATCTTTATATCAGACGAGCATCGCTATTCAGAGGATGTGTGCAACTCAACTACTACTATAGGGGACATAAGAAACTAAGAGTTTAAGCAAGAGTCTCCATGTTTTGGTGCTACATGATCCTGGAAGTGCATAAAGGAGTTATATTTATATGCATCGAAGTGTTTTATGTACAGCATTAGAATCCTGTTCTTGAATGTGGCTGAGTGGCAACAACAGAACAGGATGACGCTCCTAATTCTTCTGCTGTGAGTCTGAACAGCTACACAGCGAGAACTGAACTGGAGGTTTAGACACATATGAAACACCTCCTTCATATGCAGATTCTCACCTCCTTGTCATCGTTTCTGTTATGCAATTTTCAAGGCTGTGTACCAGTCACCACACTTATTTCCGATTTCAGCAACGCTGTTGCTAAAATACTACTGTCACTACTGCTGCTTTTATGCAGACTTTATGGCTGATTGCCTTCAAATTGTGAAGTTGATCTATTGATGTCATAGTTGTTCTGACACCCACACCTCCGTGCCAGTCTATGGAGAAAAAGTAACACTTACTGCTAATTAATTTTTAGAAGCGCGTCAGAAATGGATTCCTTGTAAAGTAGATGCATTTACCCAGCCAGTTTTCCTCGCTGTAAAAACAGCGAGAAAAACTCGCTGTTTTTCTCGCGAGTTTTTCGAGGGAGAAAAGAACAACAAACTGAACATCTACGTTCTCTACTTATAAAAAAAATTACCTTGAAGAGTATATTACCCAACGATACACGAGAGCTAACCTTCCATGACATTCTAGTAACACTATGAACATTACCAAACAGCAGGATTTCAGATTATGTTCACCTATCCCTCCCAATCAACCGCATGTTCTAAGCTGTTGATTGCTTGTCATTATGTTAAGCGTTCCGTCATTCAGTCCATTTTTTTTTATTCATTTATTTTTTTTGATCTTTTGCTTTTTCTCCCACAGCGATTCCTCCCATTAATCCAGTCTCTCCTTTTCCTAGATTTTGTTTGGAAAGGTTCCCCCCCCCTCCATTACTAACCAACAAATTGCTCTCCATCTTCCCTGCTGTCACGACAGATTCCTCTTTCTGCATGGGATGAATCCCGTAATGGCTGGTGCAAATCAATTGGCATTTAGATACTTACTTTTGTATCACACTATGTGTCCACACAGCATAGCACGCTGCATGACTGCCTCTTCAGAATAGGGCTGACTGGATATTATCAGGAGCTGGCTTGGAATTGTCTTGCGATCTAAATGCAAATCTAAGGAGGGCGTTAAGGAAGTCATTACCTACATGGCTGGCTTTGATGAACAGCTCACGGCGGTTTGAAGCAAATACCAAAGCGGAGCATCACATACATGTGATTAAGATGATTAATTACTCTTTTGAATGTATTCCTCATTTTTAGCCGCCTTTTGTAACCTGAAGCAATCACAGGATGTGTTAAGATCTTGTGATGTTTCTGGATTCGGAGGGCTCAGGGGAAGTCAAATGCAGCGGTTGGCACAGGCACTGGGGGAGCCAGCCTGTAATCAGCATAGATGTTTTGAAGCTAAACAGTGAACTGATGCACAGAGTTGGCTACAGACGACAGAGTTGACATATTGTGTCTTGTAAAAGTATTCAAACCCTTTGAAACCTCAAATATCAATGTAATAAAGTAGGCTGTGTATACAAAAAAATGGAGGTAAAAGGATACATGGTTTTCAAATTTTTCATATAAACAAATCTAAAAAGTAGAGTATTTAGCTCCACTCATTATTTCCATTAAAGCTGCATTATGTAGTTTTACAAAAATATGTTATTTTTAGGTGTTTGTTAAAACTGTCACCATGTCCTGACAGTATTATGCAGATAATCTGTGAAAAGTTTGAGCTAATTCACCTCCTCCAAGTGCTACGATTGCTGTTTGCAAAAATGCGCCGCTCCAAAAGCAACCAGAGCTCGGAGGAAGGTCATAGCGCTGTCAATCATGCTCGTGTATGTACTGTTCAATGTGCAACTTACCACTGCAGGAAATGCATTAATCCGCTGTCATCGGTGGCCACGTTAACTAGCCTGAGCATTAACGGCAGGCTCCGTTGTGGTCAACCAAATGAAATGAAGCAGAAAGAAAATTGAAGGGGGTGCACGAGAGTGACAGACAATGCTAAGACCCTCCTCCTGGCTCTGATTGGTTGTTTCTGTTGTGTATTTGTGCAGATCCACAAATACACAACAAAGATTGAAAAGGTTTTCCTCTATTACTAAAAAATCTCCAGAAAAATATCAGCTGGAGCTTGATTTTTTTCACAGGTTATCTCATATTATACTGTCACGACATAGTGATAGCGATAGTTCTATTTGGTAAAAGAAAAAAACGAAAACAATGTGTCCTTCCACTTCACAGTTGTGCACTACTTTATGTTAGTCTGTCAGATAAAACCCAAGGAAGTAGCAAACTGATCAATTCACAAACGCCAAAATGGTAGCACTAAAACCTGCTACTTTTAAAATGTCAGCTCATGCCTCTCCGTGAATCTCACTCCCCCTAGCAAAAAAATAAAAAAATAAAAATGTTTGCGCCGATCCTCTTTTATGTAAAAACCCACCAATTTGTGTCACTACTTTTGCTATGATTCCCAAGGACATTTCCAGAGACAGTCCTAAACATAGGCTGATGTGACATCACTCGCTGACAAACCCACATTAAAGGTAAACTCTTAAAAAACACTCTTTGAGAAATAAAAGTCACCTTTAGAAGAGGGAAATACTGAGAGTGAAATGAAAGCAATTTTTCCTCCTTTTGAAATGGAAATGCACTGTGATTTGCTGAATGCCTTTGAAGAAATCGTGTTATTAAGAATCAGGTGTCGCCGTGCAGCCACCATTGATACGGGGTTCATAATCTTAAATGAAATAGTTTTCTTCCCCTTGCAATTTCTTCACCCTTTTCACTCCGTTCTAAGTGGAGAGCGGGCTTTTGTGTGAAAAGGTCATGTGGCTTTCATGGAGCTCACACTCACCTGCTGACAGTCGAATGTCACCTTTTTTTGGCTTTAAACTAAGTAATGATTCTTTTTCTACAAGCCTTCATGCACTGAAACATATCTGTGTGGCTCCTCCTCTCCTTATTAATCTTTTCAGAATATTCATGCTGAATGGTTCACTCGTTCAACCGCACAGATCGTTTTGACGAGTGGGGAGTGTTCAACGGAACAGCCTTTAAAAATCGCAATTTTTATGAATTAAATATTTAGTCGTTTTCATTTCGCTTTTTTGTTTTTTGTGAAATCTTGAACTAAAACCAAGAAACTTTTCAAAGTGTTTAATGCAGAGAATATGCCTGCTAAACCCCCCAAATTAAGCTTTTAAAAGATGTCCAATGAGTTTGTTGCAGTTCAGTTTATGTAGGAAATCCAAAGAGTGTAAATCCTTAAATCTGCACACATGCACAATTTTGATATGAGGGCCTGGAGTGTTTCAATTAAATCCGTCATAAATGTATTTTTTATTATTTTTAGAAATCTTGTGAGGAGTAAAATTTGTGTGTTGTTCCAGTTTGAATTAGACTCCCTCATTTTATTTGGTCAGATATAGAACAAGATTAAAGATGCAGGCTTTATACCTTTTACATATCTTCCTTATCAGTTGAAATTAAGTAAAATATACCTTATTTATAAAATATATATCAAACAATCAGTGTATGTCAAACAATCAAGCTGCAAATAAATAAATAAATAACAATAAAAATAATTATTACATTTAAAACCCCGGTTATGTTTGGTTGAATTCAACAGTATAATGATTCTAAACATATGATCAAATCGACTTTGTTGATCCATCAACAAAGTTATGGATCAAGCAGATTTGTTCCAAAATTTTCAGTGTGAGAAAATGTCCACAGTGAAAATTGAGCCTAAAACATTTTATAAAATTTTATCAAGAGGACTTACAAACAAGGTTGGCTTTTTCAAAAAGAAACCTTTGCTGGTAATTACAGTTTTTGTTTAGTTACTGCTCCCATTTTGACTTTTTTTTTTGGCTCTGTTCTGCAGGTGCTCAATAGTTTCAAAGGCTCAATTTCTTCAACACAGGATTCCAGGCGTCATTGTGAATATTATATGTAACGAGTTAACTTTCTGAGCTTGAGCTCCATTTTGTGTCCTCATTGCACCAGAAACTTTTTTTTTTAAATGGGCACATTTGAAACCAATCAAAAGTAGAGCACTCGACCTTGAACACTCAACGCGATCCGCAAAGAAGCAGATACAGAAATCCCAGCTCGTCTCACACAGCTTTGCATCACAAGTTTTTCCAACTGTTTCTATTTACAATTTGGTGATACAGTGGAAAAAAAAAAAAAAATTGTTGCTGGAATCTGTATTCTAGCTTTTCGTCTTGTATGTATCCACTTTAACTCAGTGAGAATTCCCCCACCTGAAGCAGCTTCTCCTCTACTTATCCCCTCTGGAAACAATCCTCCACAGTGTTTTATTTTTTTTTTCCAAGAAAAAACCGCTTGTGCTGCAACCTGCTGAGACAAAGCAGTTGGTTCGGTACGCTCCGTACTTGTTCTGCACTGCTGCCATTTGGCACCGAAGGCAGCCGTCACAACCGGCGAACAATTTGCTTCGGGGAGTCTTTCAAACTTTGTTGTCATGTACTCCGTATGCCTTTGTAAACTCATAAACGGAAGACGATTGATCTGAAAAGACAAAAACATAAAAATGACACTTTCTCTTAGCGGCTAGGATTTTAACAAACTTCTCAGTGGTAGTTTAAAAGCACTACACCAGCTTGGATTCTGATGCATAAACTTTGTTTATATAGACGCACCCAGTGTGAGGGAATGAAGTAAAAGCATTTCACCTCGTAAAAAAAAAAAAAAAAAAAAAATCAAACACGTGGGCTCTCTACCTGCGACTGAGCATCGAGTTGAAAGCTATAAGGGAGCGTCTGCTTGCCTTTATCACTAATGGGCCCCCAAACTGCTGCGCTTAGACGGAATATGAATGCACCTCCGGTGAATTATTAATGCGGCGGTGCAGCTCGCATTCTGCCTGGCACTTCCAGAGGTGATCCACCTCCCACGCGGATTGGGAGCTGTCACCCATAATTGGAGAAATCACAACTGCATGGAGTTAAGTGCAGCTCATTCCCCTCCGGTGAAGAATCCCGACGCCGCATCACCAAGAGGTAAGAACATTCGCCTTTATGTTTCTTTTTTTTTTTTTATTGCCGTTTTCACTTCGTGTTCTAATATTTTCCTTTCTCTTTTTCCTTCCTGTTTATCTGGGACTTTTATGGCCGACGTCGTGCTGCAGGTACGGCTGAAGGAAACTGACCAGAAAATCATTTCTGAGGATTTCATCCTCAGTGAGCAATGATCAAAAACGTGACAGCGCTCGCTCAAGGTTTGAGACGTGCTGCGGCGAGCTCTCACCGTGACCTCTGACCTGGATGACAACCCGTGTTTCCATTAAGCGCATTCCGCTGGCTGCGGCGAGGTGAACCGCGTCTGATGGAAAACATGGTAGCGTTCACGGGGGCAGACGTTCATGAAGGCTTTGCGGCACATTTTTCTGACAGAGTGACAACTCCATGCAGAGCTGGTGGATCTCAGGGTCCCACGGAGTGGCCCGGGGGTGTTGTCAAATCGACAGCTCAAAGCACGGAGACCCCCCCTGCACCTCCCATCCCAGAGACACAGGCAGAGTCATAGGCGAACCAAGGAGGTTTTGTAGTTCGATTATCCCTGAAAGAAAGGGAGCTGTCATTTCTCTTGACAGGGGCAAGATTCTTGTGTTTTTCATCGTGGACGAACTAACCAGTATACATGGTCAAGTTGTGGCAGATTATTCTCAACAGTGCATTCTGTGGAGAACCATCTGGCTGTCAAAAAAAATATATTGTTTGGGCGAGATAACTTGTGCGCTGGCATGTTGTGACAGCTGTCCCTACTGTCACACAGAAACCTGAATGGTAATCATTTTCTGTTCATCCTTAACATTAGTTTACATATTGATTAGTGAATAGTTTAGATTTTTATCCTTAAAATTATTTTCATTAGCCTGACTCTTTAGTTAATTATTTGCAGTGCACACATTTAGTTAACTTTATCTGTCAGTTCTTTATGTTGTTTGTTAAATGCAACAAATTAATTTCTTCTTCTTTTGAGTTACCAGTTTCCTTTGGAGCTGCTGCTGGAATCACACAGAAGAGCTCCAGCTAATCGCTGTCCTCATATGGCTGGCGAAACTCCTCAGTGGGTCGTTCCATTTGTTTGCCAGGGGAAGGGGGAATTTGGTCTTCTTTAGTTTAATTTTAGTATTTCTTTAATGTTTCTTCCTTTTGGAAGTTAGTTCAGTTCTAATATTTATTTAATTTAAAGATTTAGTAATGTGTTCACCAGTATTTGTCTAAGTTCTTGTGTGTTTAATTAAACCCTTGTGTGTTAGCAGTGGTCTGATCAGCCACTATTTAAGTTCCCCTCATGTCTTGTTTGTCAGGTCAGTTTCCATTCAACGTCTCTCTGGCTGGTCTGTGTAAAACCCTCACACGTGTTTAAACCGGTGTAGGTTTTCTGTGGAGGCAGTGACAGGGTCGAAAGGTGAAATCTGTCAATATCTAGTCTGTAAGATCTTAACTGCTGTAAATGGATGTGAATGTATTTTTTTGTTTTTCTTTACAATACCTCACAGAAGCCCAGGCCTTTGTCAAGAGGAAAGAGGAATCGTGCAATTTGATTTCAGCCCCCACAAGTGGAATCTAATTACTTTAATCAATTCATTTAATTATTCCACTGCTGCTTTGTGATCAAGTAGTGAAAAGTTCATTTATTTTGATAATTTAATAAAAAAAAAAAAAATAATCATACACTGCTGCGAATAATTATTTTCCACATTGGTGATTTATTGGGTTTTAGTTTTTATGTCCCATATTTCAGATCATCAAATAAAGTTTGATATGAAGGACAGACTAAGTAAATGAAATACAGTCTTTAAAGCAGCAGTATGTACCTTTTATTAAAAAAAAATTGCTTTTTACATATATTTTTAAATTGTCACTGTATTGTGACAGTGTGCTATGAGACAGATAATCTATGAAAACAATCAATCTCCTCTCTCTTCTACCTAGTTCTTCCTAGAAACAACCAATCAGAACCAGGAGGTGGGTCTTAGCGCTGTCAATCAAAATCTTGTGTGGCGCTGGTCACCCCCACCTGCCCTCTGCTATGCTGCAGCTAGCAAAGAATGTTGTGAACACTAAGGATAAATAGCATGATGACAACAAATGAGCAGTTTTCCACGGTTAGTTGTTTCGCCACCTTTAGCACATTTAGCATCATTGATTGACAGCGCTAAGACCCTCCTCCTGGCTCTGATTGGTTGCTTTAGGTTGAGTGTGGTGCGTTTCTTCAGAAGGCAATAGCATCTCAGAGAAGAGGTGGAGGAAATCAACTATCTGTTTCATAAAGTACTCACTCTGTCACAACACGGTGACGGTTTTAAACAACTGCATAAAACACATATCCTTTATAAAAGTTGCATACTGCAGCTTTACGTGTCGACACTTTGTGGAACTGAATTGTGCCTTCCTCACTCGCAGAATCAAGAAATCATGTAAAGAGAGAAACAACATAAAAGATGTGAGGAAGTAGCACATCTATCAGTCTATAAAAGGTTTCCAAACCATTTCTAAAGCTGTGGGGATCCAGTGAATCACACTGGGAGTCATTATCCACTATTGGAGATGACATGGAATAGTTCTGAACCTTTCCAAGAATGGCCGGCCGATCAAAAATTCTCTGAAACTGAGTCAACCACTCATCCAGGAGGCAGCAGCAGAAAACAGAACAATGCAGGCTTCATTTTCCTCAATATTCTGAAAAAATCCACAGCTTTCTTCAGAATATTGAGGAAACCATATGATATTTCCTTAAATGTTTTCTAAAATGACAAGTGCAATAGATTGGTATGTAAAGCATGCTTTCATTTTTTAATATTTCACTCTTGTTAATATGAATTAGCACGTCGAATCCCTATGACTGCCACAAAATATGCACGTTTGTATTGTTTCAAAACATTTTTTGCACACCTTAAAACCTTGAAAAATGGATGTACCTGGGGGCAGAATATTGAATAATTAATGACGCACATTCTCTAATGCGCGTCATTGCAGGGATATACGTATGAAACTGAGGTTTTAATGTGGCATCACAGAGCTCTAGTCATGCACCTAAACTTGCTGTTTTGAATTCAATTACGTTTTGCAACTTTAAAGAGGAGTAATTCGTTATGTGGAGTTGTTATTTTTTCCCTTTTATAGCATTTCTGACCATTCTTTTTCTTTTGATGCTATTGCCGTTTCTGACTGTTTCTCCCTCTGCACCTCAATTCGTACTCACTCGACAGCTGCAGCACATTCAGGAAATTGGACTCACCTGTTGTTCACTCCAGTCGTCATTGTCCCGGTATTTAAGTGATCAGTTTTCAGGAACTCTTCCCTGGGCTCTCCCGTTGTTCCCATCAAGGTTCCTGTTGTTATTGCCATACTGCTATACTTGTGTTCTGTGCTAAGCTTTCACATTATCTGTATGTTTTTCGACTTCTTTTGGAGAAACTATGCTTGCACTTCAATCCATGATAAAAACTTCTGGGATTGTTCCAGAGAAACGCTCATCAGACGATAGATTTCAAGCAATTTAAGTTTGTTTTTTAGCAAATGTGTATTGGAATAACATCAAAACAAACTTAAACCACTTCAGCGAAAAGCTTTGAAAACCTTTTGGAAATTGAGAACATACAATCCAATTGACAGTTTTGTCAAGAGACTAACATTTGATTGTAAGCTGCAAGCTGTTTTAAAATGTCTGCCTCTATGGTAGTACTCTGAAGCCTCAAAATATTCTTTGGTGCTTTTTGTTACAAAAAGTTTGACAGTCACCGAATTTCAATATTTAGAGTGTTTGAGAACAATCATTACTGTAAATGTGAATTAGTTCTCTAAAACTTTAAAATGGTCTTGGAGTGATGGCTCTCAACAGCAATTTCTAGAAATTTGTTCTAATCTGACTACATCAACATGATTTTCCTTCATCCTACCAGTGGGTTGCTAATTGTGCTGATGACCAACTAAGCTACATGTTGCCACATTTTTGTTCTTAATGTAATATCAAAACTTGCCTTTTGCTTTTCTCTTTATGCACACCAGTTGTCATGAAGAGCGTTCTGCTTTGGCAGAGACTTAGAGTGAAGTTGCCATTTCTTTCACATGCTGCATGCCTCATATTCAACCAGATTAATACTTTCAAAAGTGGGAAATCTAGTTTACAAAAGGATGGAATTCGGAAATGGAAAAAATATTTAGGAACCTTTGAGTTTCCTGCCCTCTAAATTCCCCACAATAAAGTAAGAATTTGTCTTTCATATCCAGTTCTAAATCCTGCATAAAGAAAGAGTTAAAACAAATTGTAGAGTACATTAAATTTTAGCCTCTGACCAGTCTCTGGCTTCTATGAATAACCTTTTAATGTTCCTTCTTTAGCATTACAGATTAGGAAAGTAATCTACCATCATCTTTTGATGGATGGAAAGAGAAAATACTCTGTCTAGTCCTTAATTGGACCTGTAACAAAACATCATCAATGACTGGGAAAAGCTTTTATGACGTGTTATAATGTTATTCCCTCAACAAAATCTTAACTGGAGTGTTGCTTTGATATGGCTGTCATCCAATCATTCACAGTCAACCTGCAAAAAGGGAAATGCAAATATTTAAAGAAGCAAATTGCGTATCAGGTCCTTGTTCTGTTTACTCTATGCCTCCTCACACAGTAGTAATGCTTTAAGGCTTCCCTAGTGGTACTGATCCCAAAAGAGGAAGATGCTTCAGAAGAAATGGATGTATTGACTCGCCCTGCGCCATCAAGATGGACCACTTTGAAATGAGATGTAAATTTCACAATTTTCTTTGGTAAATTAGACCAAAATCATGTTGCATTATTATAAAATGTCATCATTGACGTTTTATTCAATGATGACTTTTTACTTGAGAGAAAAAGACCACAATAGATAGCCACGTGAAAACAATTAGTCTAAAATTCCTAATCATGACATTTTAAAATAGATTTATAATCTCATTATTTGTTTGTCTCTGGAGAAGTCGGTTTTAATTGCACTTGAAAACAATGTGATTTAACATTGTTTTACACATTAAACAAATGATCAATTTGTTTAACGTTTAATTTATTTTTCCTGGAGATCAAAGGTTTCTATTTGCTCATCTGCTGCCAAATTGTATTGTTTCATTGTCTTGTTGAATGCAAAGGGGCAGTTCAACAGTCTGCTGTCGGTTCCATCGTCACATTTTGGAGCTTTAGGAGAATTGTTTTGGTTTCTTGCTGTCTGGTCTCAGTATGAACTTGCTTGGGCAGCCTGACCTTTGCATGTTGGCAGTTGTTTTTTTGTCTCTTGACCTTGCAGAACACATCTCAGGAAGTGAAATGACAGATTTCAAAAATTATTTTGGAACCTCTTTAAATCCATTTCCTGACTCATAAGTCGATGCAGTTTCCTTTCTGAAGACCTCGACTCGGTGCGTGAATCTCACTTCAAGAATCAAGAACGGAACCAGTTGTTTTAGGTCTAATCTTCAGTAAATGCTAAGTTACAATGTTTTTATTATCTTTACCTGATGTGTGTGGACTTCTTCTCTTTTTCTGACAGTGGTCAGAGTAGAAAGCGTTTTCAGACAGGGACAAAACATGCGGCGAAGGTCAATGGGTCAGAACTTATTAACCTTTGCCATGCCCGAATTGAGCTATTTTATTGGGAATAAATAAGTAATGTTTTTTGTTTCCCCTTTTTAAAGTTTAAAAACGGTGTGGTACACATTTATAAGATTGCAGTGAGAATTTTATCTAGGCTTAGATAAAAGATACTGCTCTGATACGCTCCTGAATTTGAGAAGGTCTTTCAGAAGTTTTTCCTCTAGGACCAGTAAAGAACTTTATTTCCCCGTGTGAACATTCTCATTCCTTCTTAAAAGATTAAAATAAATTGTACCTTGCCTAGAGCAACTCACTGAGTTATGTGCCCTTATTCCAATGCCACCCCCCACCTTTTTTTCTTTTTTTTGCTTATCATTAAATTAATTTGAGTTTGAGAAGTGGACTCGCTGCTGTTGCACATTTGTCAAAACATCAGCAACGGCAGCATGAATCGGTTGAATGGGGGAGGTTCTGGAAAGCCACTTTGGAGCTTTTCCCTGGAGAAAATCAGATCAGCCCATTGTGACGCCCCCCCCCACACACACCTTTGGGTTTTGGAGCTCAGTATTAATTCCTTCAAACTGTGGTGACAACAAAAGCTCGCGACAATAGCCTGAATCTATATTTACACTGCTCTAGTTTGTTGTAAAGTGGGTGTGGATCAACAAGGTTTATATTCTTTTCTGCCTTAAGCCATATGACAGTCAGTTCTTTGTATTTTACTCTACATTGTCAATGAGTCTTCAAACTTGTTTTTTTTTTCCCCACCCCAACAGAGCACGAGCAGGAACCTTTCATTTTATATTAGGAGTAGCAACAGATTGGTATTACGGTCACAGTAAACTGTTAAAAAGCATTCAAGATACAAAGCAGCAGCTGACAGGGAATATTTGAGGGAGTTCACGGTGTAGGAGGACACTTTGAGGGCCCGATGTACAGCAGAAGTTTGAAGGTGAGACTAAGTAAACTTAGAAAAGTGATTTCTTAGAAATGTGGGGGCCTTGCTGTTCCTCATCTCAAGGTGGATGTACCACAAAGGATGTCGGGGAGACAAAGTGTTTATGAGTTGTTTGAGGTTGCAGTTTAATCTTTTTTTTTTTTTTTTGGATCCAGTGCAAATAAAGATGCTGGAATTGCCAAAACAACTGTTTGTCAGCATTTTTGGCTCGCTGGCAAACGTCAGATGAAGAAAGACTTGACAGAGTAAAAAAGAGAAAAAAAAAGATAGTGAATGCATAAAAGAAGGAAAGTAAAGAGTGAAACATCAGCAGAGGGTTTTGATGCACTTATTGATCTTGGCAGACTGACACTCCCTCTCATCCCTGGCAGTCTCCTTCTCCCTCCCAGCAGAAATCTATTTTTTGCACACATCAGCAAAAACGGGGAGGGAAAAATGGCTTTGGGTTGTTAATGAACTCAACCCTGGGTCATGTGATATAACTTTGTTGGGAGGAATTGGAATATCATTAGATTTTATAAAGACCTTTAGTAGGACCCAAAACTTTATTATTGGTTTTCTTTAATAGAATAAATGTTTGTACTTCCTGTTGTAGAAGAGTTTCTCCTAAAAGTTTGCAAAGAATAATCCATAAAGAACTGTGGACATCAATACATTTGAACAACAATGGAAAGTATATCCATCCATTGTCCACTGGCTTCTCCCTAACGGGTTGTGGAGGCCATTACAAAAATGTGTTGAGTGATATTGCGGCTGTGTTTATTTTAAACATTATGGCTCAAAGAACATTAAATGATAAAAAACTATATAGAACAAATCTTTTAGGATACATCTGAATACAAATTTAATATAAAGTTAGTAGCATTTTTCCCTCTGCTGCAAAAAAAGATTCTTGGTTCCAATCCTGGTCTGGGGTCTGTCTTTGATTTTTATTTATTTTTCGTTCCCACCAGGGGGCTTTTTGTGGGCTCTAGTGTCCCTTATTTGATAGTAGGCTGACAGGAAGGGGGTAAGGAGAGGGGGGAAGACATGCGGCAAATATCGTCGGGTCCAGGAGTCGAACCTGCGACAGCCGCGTCGAGGACTCAAGGCCTCCAAATATGAGGGGCCGTTTAGGACAAAAATTACGTTTTGTCTCTCACACACTACCAAAAACTCTCACATACTCCAAAAAATAGCCACGCACATTCAAAAAATACTCAAATTGCGTATACACACACTACTAAAATGTCACACAC
>CAEFZY010027720.1:0-81727 GCA_903066815.1 Brachyrhaphis roseni
GGGTGTTTCCCACTTTGATCTTGGGGGTTCCAGTCCATATTCTGCACAGATGTTTCTGTACACTATGCCTGCCACTTGGTTATATATATATATATAAAATTAACCTACTTAAAAACATAAAAGTTAAACCAAAGAGTTCAAATGGTTTGGAGTTCTGTGAAGTACTTATTCAGTAGCTTAGCTGCTATAGACAGAAGTTTAATAAAAGTCAGTTTGCATATAAAGACATTTGTCTGAAAATATCTGGAATTAATTTCAGCCAAATACATAAAAAATATCCAACAGACAAAGTTATTTTACAATAAATCACGGCTGACCATTCACAATAAAATCTGATTTATGGCTGGACCGTAAATCAATTTTACTGATTGATTAAAATTTCTGTTGA
The DNA here is from genome assembly GCA_903066815.1 of Brachyrhaphis roseni. Lineage (NCBI taxonomy): Eukaryota > Metazoa > Chordata > Actinopteri > Cyprinodontiformes > Poeciliidae > Brachyrhaphis > Brachyrhaphis roseni. The sequence goes on from CAEFZY010027720.1 coordinate 389, forward strand.
TGAAGATTTAATTTCTGGAAAATCATATGCTCCTTGTGCTTATGTAGTTGAGAGTAACATCAGCTTGCCCAGGGCGGCCATCTTGTTTTGCAGCTTGTATTTAGTTAGACGTTAAATTCGGGTCAGCTCCCAGAGTGGGAGGCTTGAAATAAAGTTTTTGAATATATATCCTTTCAGTTGTAATTTAATTCTAGGAAAAGTGAACTGATTAAAATTGGATTTGATATGAAAGAAATTTGAGATTTTATTTTCAAGGAATATCGCCCAGCCTCGTCTGATTCCAGTTGCATTTAATTGATAGTATGAACGACTATCCTGTCACAGAAAGAAATTTTGCTGGACAATAAATTGTGCCAGAAATTATTGCAATAAACAAAAAATATTGTTGTTTTGAGACCATTTTCAAGTAACATAACAGTAATGGCATAATTCCCAAAGATCAATAAACTTTAAATGAACATTTAACACTGGAACTTCAAAGCGTTTTAAATATCCAAAATAAGCAAACAAAACAACAGAAACAACAAATAAAATGAATTATGAAGTTAAAAAAAATGTCTCGTTGAGACCAAATCACCAGACTGAAGACTTTTGTCATCCAGTTTTTGGTAGAAAGAGAAAAACAATAAATCATTCAAATGAAAATTATTGATCTCATTTTCACTTATCATGTGATGGATTGATTTATTGCTTATTGTGACATGATAATAGGAAAAACAAAATCCACAAAATCTTTGTGTGACTCTTGAACTCTTAGTTTTTAACTTGGCTTGTATTTCTAGAGAATTTAACTAATGTCAGACAAGTTCAGGCAAATTGAATCTTTTACACTCTCAGGTCAGAAAGCTGCAAACTTTATGAGCTCAAATGTCTATTTGTTCAGGTTTGTTTTTCATTTAGACAGTAGCATGCAGATAATAAAACATTATATTTACCATCTGCTAATTTGCTGTTAAAACCGTTCAATACCACTACACTGCACTGCATATAAAACCTTATTTATGCAGAACTGTTCCAACTATTAGCAATAAAAGGCATTTTTGATCTATTCTGTAGTTTGAAATTAGCTCAGCTGTTTTTTTTTTTTTAGAGTTGTTGTAAACTCCTAAACCTCCTCAGCCTGCTCTGAATCGTAACTGGACCTTAACCAGCATCTCAGCTACATAAAGATCCACCTGGGGGGGGTGGTGTGTGCAGAGCCGACGGACACTGAGGTTCTGCAGGCAGAGCTGGCCGATCTACAGCAGAAGTTCAATGTGCTGATGGAGGAGAACAAAGAGCTGAGGAACAAGGTGAGACGCTCGGCTGTCGATGTTTCTGTTTGTGTGTTCAGAGCTGAAAACTTCATAACCTCTCGTTTCTCCTCGTCTCACAGTTGCTGCAGTATGAGCCGTCGCCTGAAGAGGGAGCTCCACAGCAGCCAGAGGGCGTGGTATAGAAAGAACATTAAAGTTGTTGTTTTCTTTGTATAGAATGTATTTGTTTATTCATTATTACAGTGAAGTGAAGACAGACTGTTGATTTTTGTTAAATACGAACCAGCTGCTGCTCCCAAATAAAACTATTTTCTGCCATGTTTGCATCGTCTCAACTTTATACATAAAACTGGATTCTTTTAGATAACAGCTGTTTCTCTGAGCATTATGTAAAAAAATAATATTTATACAAAAAAAAAATCAGACAAGATTTTAGTGTTGGAACCAGAGGCGGTCCTAGCATAAATTACACCCTGGGAAACTTAGCGTTACAGGAAAACCATTTATCCCATGTCATTAGTGGCTATGCTAACTGGCCTTAGCATTCACAGCATGTTTTACTAACTGCAGTGTAACAGAGAGCAAAGGGGGCAGAAGGACAGAGGTATGAGCAACACCACACAGAGGGTGATTGACACCACTAAGACCCTGTAACAAGACAAACTGTCTTACAGTGGGTCTGCTTCATATTGACTCTAAAAAACAACAGAAAACTTGTCCAGAGCAAAGCAGACATCTTTTTTGTTTTTTTTATTTCTGAGTGTTCGTACTGAGTTTGGATAAATTCAGACCAGACCTCTGAACTGAAAGTGTCTGTTTGAATGAATGTGCGATGGTGCCTGAAACATTACAGATCAATGGTTTTCCATTCCCTGTGGTCCGTCAGCCTGTGTTCAGCTGAATCAATACAAGTCGATCTGTTGGCCTGAAACCGACCTGGAAATGGTTCACAAAAGAAAGTTCTATGGTTGTGGTCTGAACTGTTCTCTGCCATCAAGACGGTAATCTCTTAGTGATGTGCAGTGATCGATTTTAAAGTGTTTGAGGACTAGTTGTGTTTGTTGAGGCCTTTAGTCAAGACTTTCCTTTAATCTTGAAAAGCTTCTTAGTTTATTGTCCACTGTGGCTTCCTGAAGGTATTCCAGGGATTTCCTTGGCGTTCTGGATCCCTTAGTTTCAATCCTGTTCTGGTACCCAGCCATTTTTAGGTTTAGGGTGTTTTCACACATGTAGTTTGTTTACTTTGGTCTAAATCAGTTGAGTTTGTTAACTTAAAGTCTTGATTGCTGTGTTCACATCGACACAAATGAACCAAACCAAGAAGACCTTCAGAAATGCTGAAGAACTGTTGATCAAGACTGCTGTTGCATTTAGAAATCTAGGTAACTCCATATCCTAGTTGATGGGTTGAATGATTCAGAGAGAAGTAACCTCAACAAGCAAAAAGACATTCCTCTGAAACTGACAGAACAAGCAGCCAAAGTCCAAACACAATCCTGGCGAACAATTAAACAAGACCACTTTAAAGATTTTAGAGACTTCTGGCTGGAAGAAAAATATAAATAAAAGACTGGACCAGTACTTTTAGCACATTTAAATTAAGTCAGATTTAAATTTGTAAGTCAGTCGGGGCTCGTCTGCTGCTCCCGCTGCTCGCCGCTGACACTCTTCGGTTCGGTGAAGAAGTGACAGGACTGTTACTCTCCCGGCTGTGTCGAGACACTGAGCTCAGTTCCCCCACAGAGTCTGGACTTTGGGACCTGCTCGGCCTCTTCGAGTCCGACTTGGAGACAATCCTTGCTCTGGGGCCGGCGCAGCTGCTGCGGAGCTTCATGCTGCTGTGTCCATGGTAGGAGTCTCCACTGTCTGAACAGTTCCCCTCAACCACCGTCGAGCAGTTCCACGGCGGACTGAGCCGCCGTGTCTTCCTTGCTATGCCCGACAATGTGGTGGAGGAGGAGGTGTCTGCCACAGGCAGAGTGGGGTACTCTGAGCTCTCACACTCCAGGTCGTCTTGGTGGGGTAAGGAGAGATCCTCCGGTTCGTCATGTTTGTCCATAGGAGGCGAGCGTGTCTCACTGCTGGTGTTGTTGGAGTTGCTGTTCTGCTCCGTGGGGCTTGGCACTCCCTCCTTGATTTCCTTGTGGCCCTCCGGCTTTGCACCGGGATCCCCTTGAATTGGGACGAAGGCAGAGGAAGCACTGAGGAGGGGGTAATTGGGTCCATTGCCCTGCTTCTCCAGCAGTAAGGTGTATCCACTGGGAGCAGTGGGAATCGTACTCTTGCGACCCACTGAAGTTCCAACGCACACCTGATGCACAACAGAGTTCTTTTTGGACTTGCTAACGTAGTAGTCATCCAGGTCGTCCTTGAGGTGAGGATAGTAGTTCAAGATGCCCTTCTTGATTTTCTTGAAGCCCAGATGCATGATCTCCAGTAGGCTGAGGAACAGGGAGATGCAGGCAATGGCTTGCATGAACATCATGAAGACGGTTTTCTCCGTGGGTCTGGAGACGAAGCAGTCCACCACATTGGGGCACGGCTCCCTCTCACACTTATAGAGTGTGTTCAGGCGGTGTCCGTAGAGGATGTACTGACCTGTCATGAAGCTGACCTCCACCACTGAGCGAGTGACAATGTGAGCTACGTAGGTGCACAGCAGCGAACCCCTCAGGGGGGCTTTGTTCAGCTTCCCCTGCTCCAGCTGCCTCATCTCCTTCTCAATCCTTCTCTTCACCTCCACCATTTCTGCATCCACAGCCTCCAGCTCCCGGCGCAGCGCCACCTTCTTGCAGTGTCGTTCCTTCTCCAGAGCGCGCAGCTGGTAAATGGCATGGCCCATGTACACCAGGGAGGGCGAGGACACAAAGATCACCTGGAGCACCCAATACCGGATCAGGGAAATGGGGAATGCCTGGTCGTAGCAGACGTTACGGCAGCCAGGCTGCTCCGTGTTGCAGATGAAGTCGGACTGTTCGTCGTTCCACACATCCTCTGCAGCCACGCCCAGCACCAGCATCCGGAAGATGAATAGGATAGTAAGCCAGATCTTGCCTACCATGGTGGAGTGGATATGGACCTCCTCCAAGATCCCACCAAGGAAGTTCCAGTCTCCCATTTTTTTACATTAGCAGGGCTGGAATTGGTAGAGAAACACACATTTAGAATTGTTAACACATAAGACTTGAAAAGGTACACACTGTGAGCGTACATCAGTTGCTCATATGGACAAGTTTAAAATATCACAACGTGGACAAGTCAGTAGGAACTCCACAAACTGATCGATGCCTTTTATGGACTCTTGGAGATAAACAGTTGTACATCGGTCACTGCCACTTAAAACTCACATAAGTACTGTGTGTACTGCTGGCACTGTCCGCATACAGTTGGGAATTCATAGCGTAGCATACCGATTCCCCACATTTCTTATGACGCATAACTTCATTTCCCACAATCCAATTGGACAGTTCCTAGTAGCAGACATGGTGGATGTCTGCCTCAACTAGACATGGACCCCTGTAGAGTGAAGTGCAGTTTGAAGTAAGTCTCTGTGAATCCATCAGTCAGTTCCTTTACCTGTAGTCGAAAGATGTCGCATCATTGTGAGCTCATTGGTGGCAGGTCAACAAATACTCAAAGATTAGTCTTCTATTGGTGAACCAAGAGAGAATTGATGGGTCATAACTAATGGATGCAGCCAACATGCTCAACCATCAGAGGAAAATGGACGTTTGGTTGGAAAACAAGGCATCAAATCTGACATTGCTCTCTTGTGAAATTGTAGACGATTACTGTCAACTAACAGCAAAATGATATGAACATTTTGTCGTTTTACATGGCTAAAGTTAGTTGAAACCATTGCTGTATGGAGTGACATTTATAACGTATTATATTGATACCAGCAATAATTTGAGTTGTTTAGTCTGTCAAAAGAGAAAAAAATGGGTTCGTGTTTCAGTCACATTGTCATCATGTTATTTGTTCATTTAGAAATTTCACAGATTCTAAATATTTAATAAGCAAACTAAATATTTAGCTTCAAACTAAACATTTAATTTCTGCGTTAAATGTGTAATTTAAAACTACTTAGCTTCAAACTAATTAGTGTGCTGAATAGTTAGCTCTATGCTATACATCTCAAACATTCGGCTCATATTTAAGCTAATATTTAAATTCACTTACTAATAACTGGAAGTTGACTATCAAAATAAAAGCTGTAGTAAACAACGATGACGAGTTTGAAATTAGCAATGCCAGAGCCACCTTTTATTTTGGTAGTCCACTTTCGGTTATCAGCAAGTTAGTTTGCATATTAGCTATACATCTTGGTCAGAGCTAATACTCAGGTAAGAACTAAATATTTGGCATGATAATTAGATATTTAACTTGAAACTAACATTTATTAGTGAATAAACAACATTGTGAAAATATTTAGGTATTTTATTTCCTATGACAGACTAAATAGTTGAAATTATTGCTGTTTATTTTGGGTTTTGTAACTTTACAAATGCCTCCCAGTTGGAGAATGTGCTAGTGTTTGTCCACATGTAGAGAAATTACTGATAACTTCACAGATTATTCCTTCTAAAAAGCTATATTAATAATAAGAAATCCTGGGAAATCACAATATGTTCTCAGGACAAAGGGAACTTAATCATTTGAATGCATTCATGAACAACGTATTGATAAAACGATAATTGAAACTGATTGCTGTCAGCACTCGATGCTGTGGAGTTGCTCTGATTTTATTAGTATTGTGACAAAAAAAACAAAACTACAGCTTTAAACAAATGTAAAATATCACGTCAAAAAATGCTAAGATCTAATAAGAACCTGTTTACAGAGTGATGTAAATAGTTTAATATGAAAGCAGATGGAAAATGTCAACAGAAAATTGTCTCTGTATTTTAAACAATTGCAGCTAAATCTGCAAAAAATGTATTAAAATCTTTTTAAAAGTATCAACTCACCTCTCATCCTCGATATGAAATATAATAATCCCTCTGCTGATGTGCGCAGAGAAGCTGGTTCAGAACCGGACTGAAACGGATCGATCCCTGCTGGCTCTGGTTGTTCAGGACCCAAACGATCGATACCGGCCCGGTTCTGCTGCCATTTCCCTCGCAGCTGTATGAACCGACCGCCTGCCGGTCACCAGAGGGGAAACTGTGCAGCCAGCTCCTCCATTGGCTGGATGAACCCAAAAGACCCCGAACCGGGTGGAAAACCAGGACCTGACAGGACCTCCGACCTGGATTATAATCCAAACTCTGACGTGAATTAAATGGGGCCTATTATGCAAAATTCACATTTGGCTTGTTTTTCCAATTTGGGTCTCTTAAAAACCCCATCTAGCTATGATGCAGCAATAGATTATAAATATCTAGAGTTGTTTCTTTGATTCTGGCTCACAGTGTAAATAAGTTTTATGTCCCACAGATTAAAATGTCATTTTAAAAAGTACATTTTAAATTGTTGCCCAGTCAAGCCCTGGAAAACCAAAGTTATTGGACCCGGTTCTGGTACCGTTAGTGGGTCGGTACCGGTGGTACCGATAAAAATAAAAGCAGACTTTTATTTTCTAGTAGACTAGAAAATAAAAGCACCATCTTTGTCAGCAGAAAGAAGCATAAAGTTCTCTGAAACTTCCTGCCAACTTTTCCCCACCACACTTTTTTCCTCCACTCAACTTTATATTAACTTTTTCACAATAATAAATTGTCTTGATCTTATTTTGTTTTTGTCTGAAAGCTACATACGAAGAAGTATTTGGGCCATACAAAGAAAAAATAAAATAAAAAAAAATTACGAGAAAGAATATCAAGAATAAAACAAAAATACGATAAAAATAGTCCTATTATGACTATGTTCTCTTAATACTTTGCCATAATATAACATTTTTTGTATTATTTTTGACTTAATTCTTGTATTAATTATTCTAGTGATTTTATTTTCTTAGCTTGGCCTTTGTAGCTATTATCAAATAGATTTTTTTAAAAAGTCATGGATTTATGAGTTTTGGAAATGAGAAAACGAATATGCAACTTTTTCATTATCTTCCAACTTATGGAGATTCTTAAGCAACGGCTCTTTGTTAAGTCAAGAATCTTCCTGATTGTTTTGCTGAATTATTTCTCTATTAAGACATTTTTAATTGGTCTAATCCACAGGTGTCCAACTCCAGTCCTCCAGGTTTTAGATGTTCCACAGGAACAAAACACAGGAATGAAGCTTCATGACCTCCTCCTTATGTGGATCAGATCTCTGGAGCCTTAATGACCTAATGATTCTGTTCAGGTGGTGCAGCAGAGGCTCATCTAAAAGTTGCAGGACCCCGGGCCTCCAGGACTGGAGTTTGACCCCCCTGGATCTCTACTTCTCCTATTAAAATATTTCTGTTTCACTGAGACGCCTGTCCAGCTGGAGGCGGGACATAAAGAAATGTCAGGATTTTATTGGTTCCCACCACAGCGACAGGAACCTGCACGTTCATTTTATAGCAGCGGATCAATGCGTTTGATTTCACACATGGCCGCCCCTCTGCTGTTTTTAATTTCATTCTTCCTCCGGCTGCTGTTCCATTAACAGGAAATCAATTATTTTGATCCCGTTTCCAGGCAGATCTGACACCAACATACGGTTCTCCCGGCGGATCCGAATCACAAACTGAAGCCAAACACAGGAGATCTGGTATTGAATGTTGTTGATTTATTACTGAAAATAAAAGTTTCTTCCTAATAAAGACAGACGGGGAGAAAAAGACATGCAGGGACACTGGAGTAAACGAGGAACCACGGCTCCTCAGAACAGAAACTAGAAAACACCATAAAAATAAAAATGTTTAACACCTTGAGCGTCTTACGACAGAGTAGTAGGGCCATCGGAAATTAATAATGAAAATTTTTTAAAAAAAGTAAATTTCCAACAAAAAGAGCCAAAAATTGTTCTTTCACATCAAATCTGACTTCTTTTTTTTTATTGTAAATTTACTGTTTTTGATTCCTGCCTGCGATGGCTCTGCTACGTCGTCGAATCTCACATTTAAACTCAGATCACTGAGCGTCGGTCGCATCAGCTGCGATGAACAGGATTAAAACACCTGCTGGGTTTTAGCAGCAAATACTGAATGTTTTAGTTTAGCAAAGAAAAGCTGCTGCAAAAAAATCAGAAACCGAGTGGAAACATTTGAACAGCGGCAGGTTTACCGCAAAACACACCAACCAGTGTTTTATATTCCAACTGGGAGAAAAACAAAAAGACAGAAATATTTTTATAAAACCAAAAGGATTAGCGGCGCAAAGGCCTGGAAAAACAGGGAGCTTCCTACAAACGGCATCACATTCATATGAGAGGAGATCGGCCCATCAGCGGCCGCCGGACTTCCGGCCGGCCCAGGAGCGGGAGCGGGAACGGGAGCGGGACATGGAGCGGGACTTGGACTGGGACGGGGCGTGGCGCGGCGGCGCCGGCTCCTCTGTGTAGTGGGAGGCGGCCGCCGGGTTCATGGCCTCCCGCGGAGATGCGGAGCGGGACCGGGACCTCCGCCTGGACTCCTTACGCGGCCGCTGTCGGTACCTGCAGGCACAGAGACCAACCAGGCGGTCCAAATACATATCTACAGATAAATATCTAATAATGGTGGAAAACCTACCATGGTTATTCCACCCAAAAGAAACTCAAAAGTTTTGATATTGATCTAAAATTTTCAGGATCTTGGGCAATTCTGAGCCTGAAAATCCAAATTTGCTAAAAAAAAAAAAAGAAAAGAAAAAGTTCAAACTTTCTAGAATATATAAAAAACTTATTTCCAGAATAATTTCTGAACTTAAAAAGTCGAGAACTTGCTAGAAAGACAAAGATTTTTTTTTTTAATTAACATTTTTGTTTATAAAGTTGAAAATTTCTGAGATAAATCTAAAAAATGTCAGACTTTTGCTACCAAGTTACTGTTTTCTGGAAAATTTCACAGAAACTTTTCTCTCAAATTTTTGAGCTCAGAGATTTTCTTGTTTTTTCTCAAAAACATCTCAGACTAATCTCAATATCTGAATTTTTGGTGGAAATTTATTCCTTCTTAAACATCTTTAATGGCAAAAAAAGGACAATTTTGACTTTCAAAATTAAGAAATTTGTGACTTTTGAAACGCACAATTTTGATGGTTTTTCCTTAAAGAAATAAATATTAATCTAAAATTGCCCCTTTGTTTCTACCTGCCTGACGGCCCTTAATGGTTTTCAGAAAATCGACAGAAGCTCACCGGTCGTCTTCGCGGCTCCTGCTTCTTCCTCTTCCGTACATCCGTCCACGAGATCTTAAAAATAAAACAATGTCACTATTTTAACCCAGAATATTCAGGAATTCTTCCCTGAAAGAGACACAAATTAAGTGGAGATATTAATAAAAACAACAACAACAATGGAAATCAACCTGTGGAAACGACGTTTTTAATTGTTTTTCTTATTTTTAGCCTAAAATACAACAGCAACGTTTCTTTATTTAACGTTTGATCATTTGTGACAGAGGATTCATCTGAAGCTAAAAAACTCTAGTAAAATGTAGATCTGAAAGGGGGATTATTTATTGATTAAATGATTAATAATTGGGTAGTTAAACGTACTTAATAGAATTTTTTTTACAGAACTGTTCTGGTAGAACAGATTTACAACCAAATATTTTTGTATCATAAATTCAAAATGTTTATACGTTTTTTACAGTTTTGACTTAATTTCTGTGCTGAATATTTTGTTCTTCTAGCAAACTGACTTTGTATGTAAACTCCAGTTAACGATTAATCGCTTGCAAAATGTATTGATTATTTGAGTAACAAATTAATCACAATCGTTTCAGCCCTACTAGTTCAGATTAAACTTTACCAAAGTGATTTTTTCTGCTAAAAACCAAAAATATTTATGACTTTATTCAAAATCACAAGTTTATATTCTTGAAGATTCCTGGGCCTTTAAGTCCAGATGATCTTAAATGCAAAATGCTTATTTTTGTGCAGTTTTGGCTCCATTGCTGCTCTGAATCTGGGCAAATGTTTTCATGCTTCAGTTGGCGTTTAATTGATTACTGATTAATGTGATTAATGGCTCCAGCGCTGCAGTCGTCCTGCCGCTGAACTCAACTCACTCTCTGGGACTCTCGGACCGCCGGCGGCGCCGGTCGTACGACGGGCTGCGGGATCGGTATCTTTCGTAGCTGCGGCTGCGGGATCTCCGGCGCCAGCCGTCCCGGTCGTAGTCGTCGTAGCGAGAAGATCGACCCGGGGAACGCCGCTCCTTCGACTTCATCTGGTTGGGAGCTGGAGAGGAAAAACGGGAAGCGTAAAAAATAAAAACCAGTTCCCTAAAAGTGGGACAGAAAGGAAAGGCGGACTCTCACTCTTGCGGTCTCCCTGGGCGAACTGGATCTCGATCTGGCGGCCGCAGACCCACTTCCTGTCCAGGCTGTGCAGAGCGTCTTCAGCGTCTCTCACATCCTCAAATATGCTGAGCAGTTAAGGTTTTAGTTTGTCGTTTTGGATTGAAAAACAAACAGGAACATTTCCAGATCCGCTGGTTGGTTTGGGAACGTTAAGAGTCAGGATATGAAGGCAGCACAGAACATGAACTTTAACTGACCAGGTCAAAAACGATGACACAGATAAAAGGAAGAGGCAAAGTGAGAAAACAAACACTTGATTGGTTGGGTTTGTTTTTTTGTTTTTGTAGAGATAAAAGATGAAGCAAGCCTTTCAGGATCAGGACAATAAATATAAAAAATAAAACATTATTAGCAGATTGTTTTGACCAAAATTAAAAAGCATCCAACAGCTGATTTTTGGTGTCAGATTTACAGATTTGTTTTTTGGGTTTTTTTTCTTTTTTGGGAGGATACAAAATAATTCGGACTTGTTACCTTTGGCCATGCTTGACTTTGATCTTGATCTTTACACTCTTTAACCGACTCCCAGAGAGACTTGGATTTCCTGCTTGCTCTTTCCTCTTAAACCTCTTTTCTTTTCCCGCCATTTCCAAGCTTTGTCTTGGTTCCCTTTTCCTCTTCATGCTTTACTTTCTGTTCAACCTTTTCCCTCCCTCTGGGCTCTGTGTCTTTACAGCTACTCTACACGGGTCTTTGTAACTCTGTGGCTGCTTCCACAACCGGATGCTTTTACATTTTCTGAAGCAATAACAGAAAAATATCAATGTTAGATATTCAGTCAGAATCTTTAGCAGAAATAAAATCAGAAAAACTCCAGAGAGCAGATGTTTCTGTGCAGAGAGAAGTGAGCGGTTAGCATTGGGAAAGGATATTGTATGTATGCAAATCCTCTTGGCTGTCGTGTATAGAAGTCAAGTGGGATGTAGACATCTACTATCGGCCCATAGCGGCCAAACTCACGCCGCAAATCCTCAGGCCTGAACACCGCAAATACAAGCGTGACTCAGCTGATGGCTCATCCTGCTGTAGCAGCATCATCTACAGAGCAGCTGCTCACTTCAGCTCTAAACTACCTGGACATCACAGCTGCAGGTTAACACATTCACTGCTCTGCAAATTAACTGTCAGGAAGCATCTAAAACAAGTTAAAACAAACGTTTCAACATTTAAATTAACACAGAAAAACCCTCTGCTGTTTAAGGTCAGACTTTGGTTTGGATGGAGGTGATCAGCTTTGCAAGGAGCTGGAATGAAACACCATCACTTCACACAATAAACTCCAATTAATGATGTTAAAAACACCTAAAGCTGCTCAGATTGTTGGGATTTTTAGTAGTTTACTCCACTGCTTAATCAGTAAGTATGAAAATATGATTAAGTGATTTTTTTTTTTTTACCATTTAGTGTAATGATAATGGCATAATACTAAAAGTTCACTTTCTCAAAAATCAATAAACTTTATCTTCTGAGAAAAATAAATAAACAACAAAAACAACCAATAAAATGAATTATGAAGTTTACATAAGCAAAACTATGGAATAAAAAGGTTTAGTTGAGACCAAAACACCAAACTGGAAACTTTTATCATCCAGTTTTTTATAGAAATAAATAAATCATACAAATAGAAATTATTGAGCTCATTTTAATTTATCATTAACTCATTGTGACTGGCCAAATCTGCGTTTGTGTGACTAAAACTGCTGTAAATAACTATAACTGCTGTAAATAACTAAAACTGCTGTAAATAACTAAAACTGCTGTAAATAACTATAACTGCTGTAAATAGTTCTCTTCACTTTTATGTTATCATAATTTTGTGGTAAAACTTTCGGTATATTTTGGCTGCTGCAGCTTCCAGACATCCGGCTCCAACTCCAGAACCACATGACTGGGTTACTTCCTTTAAACGTCAGCAGGTTCCTGATGGCGAACGCTTCACTTGATTCAGTCGAGTTGCAGCATCCAAAACAGAATCTACTCCGTCCCTCCAGGATTTCACCGTTTGGATCGTTATTGCAGTTAAAATCACTGATTTCATGTTTGCTACTTTAAAAGAATATTTTTTATGATGCTCTGGTATTATTACATATAATATAAAATATAAAACATTATTATTACTATTAGTTCATGGACAGACTGATAACTCTGCCTACTCCAGATGCCATCACTAGCTCCCCCTGGTGTTCATTTTAGACCTGAAAGCTCCTTGCAAATCCAACCCAAACCCTGTTCACCAAAACCACATCAAATCAGTGAAAGCTGACAAAATTAGAAAATAAAAACATTTCAAGTTGAATTCTGAGTAGACCAGAACGTTTGGTTTTCATTTTAAATTTAATTATTCATGAGTAACTACTGCTAATCAACATGTAGCTTTAATTATAGTAGTAATATTTGTCTTACATTCAAAGGTAACTGCCACATTTAATTTTTTTTTTTAAAGAATATAGTAACTGATGGAGTTTCCAAACAAAATCTGCAACACTAAACTATATTCTGTATGGTTTTAGTGGGTTTGATTTCAAAATCCAGGTAGGAGAAATATAGACGTTTAACACAGAATTTAAAAATGCCAATTTCAGTCATAATGTTTAATTTACTAGTTTAAACCAGAGGTGGGTTGTAACTAGTTACATTTACTTTAGTAAATATTTTTTTAAAAAAAGCACTTTTAGAAGTAGCTTTATACATCATACCTTTGACTGGAATATTATTATTATAGTGTCCAACAAATATAAAATAATTAAACCAGAAATCCATGTAGATTTTAGGTGAAAGTGAGACCTCTTGTTTCTATTTACTATCGGCTCAAACTGTTGGAGGTTTAGAAAATACAATACATCATCAATGAAAATATATTACCCTGTTCTAATATATAAAACTACTGCTTACAGTAAATAATGTATTAGTTTTATATAAATAAATTAATGGAAAGTGCTTTTTCCGTTTAAAATGTGTTAATTTGTAATTATTTGAACCGTTTTGATCATTTAGTCTTTAAAATAAAAGAATTTGCACATAAATGTAGAATTGTTTGCATGGTGACATTATTTTAAAATATTAATTCAGATGTTATGATCAGTTTTTACCAAACACCGTTTTACTCCCACTTAAGTCATTTCTTGAATGAAGACTTTTTACTTTCACTTCAGTGAGTAAAATAAATCATTCAATGTGTATGTTTAGGCAGTATTACCCTAAACATAAGTGTAATATTTCGGTTCTGCACTCGCCTCTGGTTCTGACCCAAAGTGCTGCTACAACAGTTACAACAGATTCTAAGTTCAGAAACATTCAGACTATTGTTCATCAGCTCATGTTAGCTTGTTAGCTTCACTCCAAATTAAAACTAGTTAAAAAAAACACATGGGTGATTTTAAATATAATAAATCACAATCTAACAGCATATAAAGTCTGAAAACAAAGTTGCTTTTGGAAGCACGTCCGCTCTAGTTTATTTTTAGTCCGTGAGCACGCGGCTATCTTTAGCTGCTAAGCTAACGTGCAGCTAACTGCCGCTAGCCCGGACCTGAATCAGCTCCTGGAAACTCACCTGGACTCATCAGAGATGTTCCGGACAAACAGAGACGTATTTGGTGGCCTCATGTATCCGGAATTACACAGAAACACAATCAGCAGAAGGAAAAACCCAAATCTTATCCTAACCAAAACCAACCGAACGGAAAAACTACCAGTAGAGAGACTGCGCAGTTTTTGAGCGCCGTTTACTACTTCTTCCACACAACCAGAATCTCCACAGCGCCCCCACCGGTGGTTGATGATGTAACCCCATATCGGCCCTTTGTTATGACTTGAAAAATGGCTTGAAACAACCTAACAAGTCTCCCGTTATCCCTCTTTCCCGTATTAGTATTTCCCCGTAAATTTTCCCTATTATACAGATAACTGCCAACCTTTTATTCACAGAGCTTTAACGTCATAAAACTTAATAATTCAGATTAAAATCTCTGTCTGTAGAGAAAGGAATAGGAAGAAACCAACAGAACCAGAACCAGGCTGATTGAAGGCAGCCATTTTACATCAGTTAAAACCCTCAGGTATTGACTGAGCGTATTAACTAATTAATACCCCCAGGTATTAACTGGAGCCACATTAACACCAGAGAGTGTTAGACCACGCTCTGGTGTTACACCATTACTGGTCTAACACCAGACCAGTAATGGCTCTATACAGAGCAGCTAAACTGTCTCTGGTTCTTCCCCTCTGTGGGTTGCCACCATCGTGGTGGAGGGGTTTGAGTGTCCCAGAGATCCTAGGAGCCGTCGGCGGCTTCATGTCTCCAGTTCGGTCTGTCTGCTGGGGAAACGGCTGCTGGTGAGGATCGGACCAAGAGCAGCCCAGAGACCGACTAGAACTACAGACAGAAGTCTGGTTTGCCCAGTGTTTTATCAGCCTGGCACACCACCAGGCTTTACTTGTCCCCCACCAGGCTAAGGTTTGTTTGTTTCATTTTAAAGCAATTGACTTGCAGCATTCACTCGACCTGACCAGCAGGGGGAGATATTGTTTCTTCCCTTGACTGGAAGAAACAATAATAAAACACATAAATTAGCCATTCATTGCAAAATGGATCATTTTTTTAATGAATGTTCCCCGAGTCACCTGCTGTAGCATTTATTATTGAAATATAATGAATGTAGAGTTTAGTAAACTGCACAGAACACATTTTTTTTCCCTATCTTTTATTTTGCAAGATTCCTGATTAAAATAAAGACCCATAGCTTTAAATAAGATTAATCAGGTTGTTTATGTGCTGATCAGACTCGTTTGCTTCTGCTGATGAAAGTTACAGATCCAGCGGTGGTCGTCTGGAGAAAAAAGGAAACAGAAGAAGAAAAAACATAACTTTATATAAATAAGAACAATAAAACTCTGATTTTCATGTTGGCTCCTCACATCGACCATTTCGTCCCCTTGGATTTCTCGGACTGATGTGAACTTTGACGTCTCACAGATCAGCTTCCCGTCTTCTTCCCTGACGGTGCACTGCGTTGGAACATAAATAAACAGATCCTAAAGTTTTCTGCAAATACATTTTGATCAGATCTGATGTGTACAACAGAAACAAACAAAAAAGGAGTAAATTTCCGCCAGCAAACAACTCAGAAATTTTCTAGGGAAAAAACTTGAAATTTCTGAGTGTAAAAAGTAGAACATTTGCAAGAAAACTCAGACATTTTTTGGTTTTTAGAAATTATAAAGTTTAAAAAGTTGAATATTTTTGAAACTCAGGAATCCCTAAGTTTTTTCCAGAAAATTTCTGAGATTAATCAAAAAAAATTGTGGTTTTCTTCTAGCAATTTTTCCACTTTTCAAGCTCAGAAATGTTCTTGTTTCTTCTACAAAATTTCTGAGATTAATCTAAAAAAGTTTTTGAGTTTTTTTCTTGCAAATGTTTGGCTTTTAAACTCTTCTCTTTCTTTTTCTCCTGTTTTTTTCCGTACAGGCGGAGGTTTGGCTGACCTTGACCTTCCTGCCGTCCAGGGCGCAGATTTCCGACTCCTTCCCGACGGTGAAGCAGTTGACGCGGCTGCAGAACGGAGTCTTCATGGTGCAGGTGAAGTCATTGCCGTTCTGCTCGATCACCAGCTCTGGTTTCACATCTTTACGCATCTTCACCACCATCTCTGGCGCCCCTGAAAGATGCGTGATGCGTTTAAGGACATGTAGGGGAAAAAAAGTGCATTTTAATCGTCTTCTTACCAATGGCTTTGAGGAATTCTTCCAGGTTTTCCTCAGAATAAACCTTCCAGGTGCCGCTGAAGTCCATGTCTGCTGGTTGCGTTGTGCGTTCAGAGGTTATAGTCAAAGTAACACCAGCAGCGGGTTGCCAGGTTGGGGACTTTTGGGTCCCTGCTGTGTGTCAGTGGCGTTTCCTTTGAGAACAGAGCTTTCCAGCAGTCCAACATGCGTCATTATTGCACTTTTTACCAATGTTTTCCACACCAACATCTGCGTTTGTATGTTCTCCTCTATGGAGGACCAATCCTGCCAGATTTGGCAAAAATAGAAATAAATAAATGGCTTATTACAGTAATTACTTCACCAAATATTACATCAAAATAATTAAAAATGGAACTTTCCTAACTTATTTTCAACAGTATTCATTTATTAGCAATATAGTTTAATTTTCCATTTTATTCCCTTTTCTATTTTATTGCTTTTTTATTTTTTCGATTTTCTGCATTCAATAAGTTTTATTTTGATATCACATTTTTGAAAATGATTTTTTCCATTTTCTGTATTTCTATTTTTTATTTAAATAAAACCCTATTTTATTTAATAAAAATAAATCTGTAAATTAATGGACAAAGGAGAAAGCAGGACGAGAGAAAACGCAATGAAGAAATATTACAAAAATTATGTAAGTAAACAAATTATTAAATGAGAATACATAAAGTAAAACCTAACACTTTCTTTTTTTATTATTCAACTATCAATTTGGTGCATAATTTTATTGAATACTAACCATAAAGTATTAAATATACAAGTACTTTCTGCATCAAAATGTTTTTTTTATTGGTCTGGTGTAATATTCTAATTTTCAATGTCATGTTTGAATTATCTGCCAGTGAAAAAAAATTATAATAATGAAAAAAACAAATAAATGGATGGGTTTTTAATTCTTTTCTAAATTCAACAACATAAACAACAAACTGAGCCAAATTAACAGTAAACTTATTTTATTATATTTGTTCTTCATAGGACAGATGTCTACAACACAAAATATAAAAGCTTGTAACACACAGGAGATGCAGGCAGACATTAAAGCTTAGTTAGGAGGAAGTTGATGAAACATCACATCCTGTTTGAATCTCCAAACCGGAGTTTTCCTTCAGCAGCCGGAATCCGACAAGCTACGTTTGAGTCCCTGAGGCAACACGATGAGTCAGGAGGTGATTAAAGGTCGTTCCGACATTCGGTCACCTTTACAATATTTATCTTTCAATTACATGGAAAATATGTTGAGGTTTTTGTTCAGTTTATCCCATGATATTAAGATAAATTAAATGCAACTGAATAAGGCACAAGCTTGCTGTCAAACACAATTAGTCAAACATGATCACTAAAGAATCAGCACAGCAGCCTTTGGTGTCTGCGGTGATGTGGTCAACTTCATTTATGCTGTTTTTATACACAAAATCAACAGAAAAGATAAACAGATACACATAGTTCAAGCTTTGAAATGCAACTGGTTTACAGTGAAATAAACAGTTTGCTACCCAGGAAGAGCTGCACGTAGTTTGGGCCACATCCAGCCACCAGGGGGCGGAAGTGATGTAATCTCACTGTCAGGCAGTTTGGAAAGTTACAGTGTCAAAAATTAACAGCAATATTCAGAGTTATTTAACAATATCAGGAAAAGTGGGGATTCATTTTTCAAAGACTTAGTTTCACCATATTTGTAAATTCATTAATTTGCAAATATCAGATTCAAACAAGTTAGATATTTAGTTAGTTAGCTTGGAGTTAAATATTTAGCGCCAAACTAAATATTTCCTAACTAGCCCTTACTAATTAGCTCGCTAATTAAATATCCAGTTTGAAACGTTGACATTTATTTGAAATGTCAACGTTTTCACGTTTTCATATTTCATATTTTCACCATTTGAATAACTTGGTGAAAATATGACTTTGAAAAACTTATCCCCATTTTTTTCATGACAGGCTAAATAATACAAACTATTGCTGTTAATTTTTGACAGTGTAGCTTTACAAACAGTATCTGAAGTCACTAACTAAAGCATCTGACAGTGGGTTGGAGCAGCGGGTGTTTAGAGTCAGTACCAGGACTGGGCTGTTGATCTGGACTGATTGGAGCGCCCCCCTGTGGTCATTCTAGATGCTTCATCTCTGATCTGCGACCAAACTGCATCCAGGTCAGGAATTTCTTCTTAGGCTGGATATTTATGGTTATATGCAGTAAATTCCTCCAAGATGGTTTCCTCCATCCCTCCCTTCTTTCCATTTTTCCCTCCAGGTGTTTCCTTTTTGCTCTTTTATTGATCGTCTTTATAAAATTAACTGACTGATGACTCATTCAGCTGTAAAACTGATCGATTAATTTGCTTCATTGATAATCTTTCCTTTGTGCGTTGTAATACCCTGAAGAGTCCGTTTGGTGCTGAAAACACTGAAATGCGTCACCTCATATCACACATCAAAAACAAACAGTCCAGAGAGGAAACCTTCATCATGACGAGCGGAAGCTGCTTCCCTCCTCATCCTCATCGGGACCAGGATCGCTCAGGCAGCGAGTCGGTTTCTGCCTCTCTGATTGGCCGACTGCGCTCCGACTCGACTCGTCCAGCAGGGCGGCGCTGTCGGTCGGCCTGGGACTCTCGTTCTCATCGTAGGTGTAGACTTTGTGCTCTTAAATACAAAAATTTAAGAACAATTAAAGAAAGCAACAGAAAATTCAATTTAATTTATTTTTAAGCATAAAAAACAATAATCAAGGCCTGAAAGGTGCATCGTATCCCAGCAATTTGTATTAAAATATTTAAATCACACAAAAATAAAAGAAGAATTACAACAAAATAAGAAAATAAATTAGATCTGCAGAGAAATCTGCAGTAATTTCAGAAAATATTTTACATGAAATTCAAACTGAGTTCCTGGTCGTGATAATTTATTGGATCAGAACCGCAGTTCAGGTTTAAATGATGAAATATTTTAAACAGACAGTTTCTCATAAACAAACTAATTTTTTAATTTAAAAAGTATTTTAAAACCTGTTTGTTTTATCAGATTTAATTTTCTGATCCAGAGCGCTCTCTGGTGGAGAAACTTTGAAACAACGCCTCTGTTTTCATAAGAGAACATTTAAAAAAAGTAAAATAGTTAAACTTTCAACTCAAATTATCCAACTTTAATTAGTTTCTTAGAGAACATCATCCTGAGTGATGATGCTGCAGAAATTAGGGAAGATTGTTGGAAAATTCTGGTTCACAAAGACGAAGACGAGAAAGTTATGAGGGAAAAACTTTTTACTGAAACGAGGCAAAATAAATGTAGTAAAATAACAAAAAGCAGAAAACATTTTTATTTGTTTTGTAAAAAAAATTTAAATTCCTCCTTGGAAAATTCCTTTGTAAACAAACTTAAATGATTAAGTTTTTAATTAAAGCTTTCCACATGGGGATGCACTGATTTGAAAATCTGGGCAGATTACCGATATTTTATATATTTCACTATCGTTTCTAGACCTGTGATGAGAAAGAAATGACTAGAAACAGAGGGCAACAAGGTAAAAAATAGATACTGTTTGTTAATATCGGTCCAGTTTTATTTATCGGACCAATACCGATGTTGGTGCCGATATTCCCTGTGGCGGTTGTAAAATGTCAGTTAAAAAACCATTAAAAGCTTTAATGTTTCTGATTGTCTGAAGGTGTCCGTTTCCATGGAAACCAACCTGGTTCGAACCAAACCTTCCGGACCGACGGCGTTTCCTGTCGCTTCGCAGGAACGGTGAGGTAGTGACTCATCTGCAGGGGACAGAAAGCGTTACGGACGGAGGTTCTGATGGACCGGTTCGGTACCGATGGACTGGCCCGGTTCTGATGGTCCGGTACTGACTCAGAACCAGAACCGGAACTCACCCGCTTCTCCATCTCGACCCGCTGTCGCCGGAAGCGGACCTCGCTCATGTTGTCCTCAAACGGGTCCATGAAGAGGTCGTGTCTGCTGTAGGAGCGCAGCTGAGAGACAGAGGGGAAAAATGCTGACTTCCTGTTGCAACAGGAAGTGAGAACCTTCATCATCGTCGGCATCGCTCTTCCTCACCCTCTGCCGCGTGTTCTGCAGGTTGGCCCGAAGGATCCGGCGGATCTCAGCTTCGCGGGTCTTTGAGATCTTGGGGATCATTCGCTCCGGTGTCGGTTCTGTAGGCTGATCCGCGTTTCTTTAAGGAAAGAGGAAATAAAAACTAAAATTTAAAAAATAAAAAATAAGAAATACATAGAAAGTAACTAACATAGAAGGTTCTCCTAGACTAGAAGTTTTTTATTTCTTGGACTTTTCGTTTAACATAGAAAGTACTTCTGAACCAGACCTTCTACATTTTTTGGATTTTAACAGAAAGTAATCCTGCATCAGAGCTTCTGTGTTTTTTTCTAATGTTTTAAACATAGAAGGTACACCTGGACCCATAGTTTGTTTTTTGGACTTTCCCTTTAACACAAAGTGTTTCTGAACCAGAACTTCTATATATTTTGGGACTTTTTAACACAGAAGGTACTCCTCATCCAAAGTTTTTGGGACTTTTTCTGTGAAATAGAAAGTACTCCTGGTCCTGATTCTGTGTTTTTGTGTGTCTGGTTCTTCTCTAACCCCAGCTGCTCGCTCAGATTAAAGCTAAAATGGAGTTTTTCCCTTCCACTGTCGCCTCATGCTTGTCCGGTATGAGGGATTGCTGATTAAACACTTTCTGCAGCTCTGCATATTAAACTGCTGTAACAGGAATTAAACAGAAAGGCATGAAAAAAATAAACGATAATTCCCCAGATTAAATGAATCTAAAGAGAGAGACTGACTGGGCGGCGGCCATGACGGAGGGCAGCTTGGCGGCGCTCCCGCTCTCCACCAGCATCATGGCCTGCTTCATCTCCATTTTGTTGTAGAAGGAGATGAGCTGCGGCTCGCTGGAGCGCTCGCCTGCGATCAGCCACTTCTTCACGTACGTCTTATTGAAGCGATTCAGCCTGAAACAGAAAAATAAAACTTTCCTGAACCTGAAACTATAAACCCAGTTTTACAGTGGGTGTTTATAAACTGAATTCAGCTCACTTTGATTTAAAGTGACTCAGGAAACGTTGCGTTTAACTCAGCTAAAAGCACAAACGTGATTTCTTTACCAACATGATGTCGTCTTTTTCTGCAGAATTAAACCACTTCCTGCGTTTTTCTTCCTCACAAAAACCTCAAAGTAAAACCGGCTGTATGCAGTCAGAAATCCAACTTTTCCATATTCAAACATACAAATATTAAAATTTATCTGGTAATGAATCCAACAGGGAGGAAGAAAACAATATCTTACTGATTTCCTGGAATATTCAGAGCTGAAAGAGGCCTAATAAAAGAATTTAAATTGAAGTTATTTGTTTATGTTCCAACCATAAACTTCAGTTTTTTGGAGGATTTTTGGTGACAAACTGTTGCATATTTATAAAATAGAATGATACCTAGATTTTATAAAAAACTGAAAAGTGTGGCGTGCATTTTTATTAAATATTTAATATGCCCGTTTTATTAAATGGGCAATATTGTGCATCACTTTATAGCACAATCAACAAATCGATAGATCAATCGATGGATTGATAGATATAACTAAATAGTGGCATTTTAATAAAAGCTTTTAAAAGATAAAGCTTTGTCAGATTGGATGAAGAACATTTGTTTTCAAGTTTTGCCACAGATTCCAAGTTGGTTTTAGGTCTGGACTTTGACTAGGCCATCCTAACCTATAAATGTGCTGTGATCTAAACCCGTGGCTGCATGTAGCTTTCCAGTCCCACAGCATGATGCTGCCATAATGCGGGCAGGCTGAGCAGCTGATTTTGGTTTTCAATTCTCAGGAACTTTGTTAAAACTTAATTTTAATACTTTATTTGTTCATCAGACATTAACACACAGGAGACAAGATAAAAGTTTGAAATGTCCTACTTGTCCTTCCAGTGATGATGCCCATAATGTCCACAGATGTCTTCGATTCCTGTAAGCAGGTGGTCCAGGAACTATTGACAAGATTTAAATTACAATCCAGTTATTTACACGTTGATTTGGTTCGTATCATCGGCTGAAAGTCCCACCTGAGTGTGAATCTCCTCGTTTATTGACGGTTTGCTCTCCTTCTTCTTCTTCACTGCCAGCAGCTCCACCAGAGGCCTGATGGTCATCCCCTGAGGACAGGAACCAACACCAGTTTGAACTTACACTCAAGTTGTTTCCTGTGAATTAACTATCAAATAAAGGCCACTAGAGCCAATAAAATCTTAAAAAACAGAAAAACATTTAAATATTAACACCTGCACAAAGACGGTGAAGAAGATTACTGTGATGATGGCGGTCAGGAACATGCCCTTCGTGTTTTTGTTGTCCCCATCCTCATGTATAAGGTATCCCAGAGAGAAGGCAATTGCACCTCGCAGGCCACCGTAGGCCACAATGAACTGGTCCTTTTTGGTCAGCTTCACAATACGAAATTTATTTATAATGAATGTGAGGCCAACGACTCCTGAAATACACAAAAAGTCAGACTGAATCAGGTTTTACAGAAAAGAACAGAATAAAAGCAGAAAAAATATTTAGTCAAAAAAAATGTGGAATAGTAGATAATTAGATTTTATTTTTTGATAGAATTAGATAATAACCCATATAAATGCTAATCATTATATTTAAGGACTGTTAGATTCTATGTTTGTTTCTGGAATGTGTGCCTTGTGAGAAATGTCTGCAGGAAACATCTAAACGTGCCAAATTGGAAGCAGATGCCAGCCACTCTGGAGCCCAAAGTGAGAGCTGACAACAGGAAACACCAAGAGGCTAACGGTTGAAGTTTATGACCCAGAGACACAGGAACAAACATCAGAGACCTCAGATGCACAAAGACAGGAAACTTCATTGTATTAGAAAAGATTTATGATTGTGTGTTGGCGGCTGGTTTTTGCCCCTCCCCCTTCAAGCAGTCGTTAACATATTTGTAACTAGGGACCGCCCTGAGGAAAATAAAAGAGAGGATGCGGAAGAGCGCGCTTCAGAGCAGGTTTAGGAGACTGTGATGGAGATGTCTTTTTTCCCGCTCTCCACTGTTGAGTGTAAAATCTAAAACACTTGTCTTTCTCCTCTTTTCTCTGTCTGTGTAAAAGTGCTTAGGTTATTTGAACCTGACATTTTTTATCTTCAAAATAATGTAACTTTATTGTTTGACTAGTTAGTAACATTGTTATTCATGTGTAGAAAATGTCTAAAAACGAAACAGTTATTAGCTAAACTTAGTCAATATAACCTAGCTAAACTTAACTAGCTAAGTGGCTTATTTAGCTTATTTAGTAGGCTTAAATATATTGAAAAAGTCATTATTTCAACAATTGATTAATCACGAGTAAATTGATTAATCGTTTCAGCCCATTCAATCAGACGACACCAAAATGATTTCTACTTGCTAAAGTCCAGAATAATGAGAGTTTTATAACTTTTTTCAATGTCTTTAGATTACCAAACCTTTAAGCAAGTTGAAAAAGTCTAGATTGTAGTGTCATGTCATTATTTCAACAATCGATTAATCACGATTAATTTGATTAATCGTTTCAGCCCTCCTGGAATAACCGTTTAAACTGACCCAACACTCTGGAAAGGAGGCAGAAGACGAGAGTGAAGATCACAAAGATCCAGTTCCAGTTGTGAGGGCCTTCCACTGTGGAAACCCCGAGGAAGATGAAGATCAGCGTCTCGCTCACGCTGCTCCACATCTTCAGGAAGTATTTGATGGTGGTGTAGGACTTGTGGGAGATGTTGGCCTCCACATACGGCCGCATGACGACGCCACAGGCAATCAAACTGTTCGAGAGAAAGGAGGTGATGAAGTTCTCAAAAGCTTAACACCAACATGAAAGAATGCTTCAGCCTGACCGCTGGACCTCAGCTGCGGTATCTGACACCGAGCCGCCAGAAACAACAACTAAACCTGGACGAGACGGAAGATTTCCCTAAAATCTGGTTTTATCTTATTTCTCCACTTACGACATGATCCCGGACAGATGGAAGACCTCTGCAGAGAGGTACGCCATGTAGCTGTAGAGGAAGACGAACAGCGGCTCGATGACGCGGGAGTGCGAGGTGAAGCGGGAGGTGAAGGCACCCAGGACGCCGTAGATGACTCCCGCCAGGATGCCGCCAAGCGAAACCACGAAGAAAGAGACCATGCCGAAGAAGGCGTCGCCAACGGTAACAGTATTTGCATGGGAAAACTCCTCAAACAGGTGATACAAAACCTGCAGGCCGAAACATCACATGGTAGATAAGCTAAAAATAATACATCTGAAAATCAGAAAATTAGAGATGAAACGATTAATTGAGACTAATCAATTGGAGAAATAATAGTCAACTAATTTAGTCATTGATTAATCGTTAACTGGAAAATACAAACTTAAAAAAAGACAATTTACTGAAAGAACAACACACTCAGAGCAGTAATTTCACCAAAACTGTGCCAAAAATATAAAAATGTTTTATTTATGGCAAATAAAACCTTAGTCTACGGGTTTGTTTAAGTAAATGTAGTTTACTCTAGTCACTTTCAGACTCTGTTAAGCACCTTATTAATCAGTTAATTGAAAAATAAATTAACTCAATATTTAATGCTGAGTCAAGCAGAAAGGTCTGAGTTTTTTACATGTTAATGTCTAAGTGATTTCTTAAATTTCTCACGCTTGTGACAGTTGTGAGGTGTCCATCTTACCACCGTGACCGCATCGTTAAGCAGCGACTCTCCAAACACCAGGATGTGCAGCAGCTCGTTGATGTGGATTTCCTCGAACACGGCCAGAACCGCCACCGGGTCCACGGCCGAGATGATGGAGCCGAACAGCAGGCAGGACAGCAGGCTAACATGGGTGGCTGCGGCGGCCTCAATCTGGCACACGGCGAACATCATCCCGCCGACGAAGAAGGCGTTCCACAGCGTCCCCACCACCGCGAAGACCAGGATGGTGCCCATGTTCTCGGTGAAGGCCCGGATGGGCAGGAAGTAGCCGGCGTCGAGGATGATGGGCGGCAGCAGGTAGAGGAAGAAGAGCTTGGTGTCCATGACCGGCGCCTTCTCTTGGATCGCTTTGATGGCGCCGCCAACGAGCAGACCGACGAAGATCAGCAGGCAGCTCTCTGGAACGATGTGGGAAACTCTGGGGATGATGTGGAAACCTTTTGGGAGAACAAAACTTGGATTCAGTTTATAAAGAAACTTGTTACACTCTAGAAGATGATGCTTTATAATCTCCAAAAGCTGAAGAAGGAAGTCATAAAAACTATTATTCTGGGTTATAGGCAGTAGAAATTACTTTGGTAAAGTTTAGTCTGATTTAGCCAGGCTGAAATGATTCATCATGATTAATAGATTATTCAAATAATCGTGAACAAAATTAGCAATCAATTAATCATTAACTGGAGTACAAACTAAAAAAAGACATTTGCTGAAATAAAAGCAGATTCAGAATAATTAATCCAAAACTGTAAAAACAATGTAAGCACATTGCATTAAAAAAATAAAAGTAAATATACTCCATCCAGAACGCCAAATAAAGCTGAAGCTGCAGCTTCATGGTTCAAATCCCATGAAGCACCTTTTGCTGTCCAATTATTAATCAGTTAATTAATAAAATTAACAGATCAACTCGACGCTGCATGTTCAGTCAAGCAGAAAGCACTGAGATTATCATGTTGATGTTAAAAGGTTTTTTGAGCTGCAGATGTATCCTTTGCTACAAATAATGAAGCGTTCACTAAAGAAATGCTGGGATGTTTATTTTCTATTTGATTTACATTATTAGTTTATTTGCATCTTTTAATGTATTTCTAATACTAATAAATCTGCAGAATGCTCCCATTTTTAAAATCCGATTAATCATTAGAATAAATTATTCATCTATAAGTAATTATTAGCTGCAGTCCTACTTACTGGAGAATTAAAGTCTGGTAGGAAAAAGTGCTTAGACTAAAAATAAACAGAGGGAATGTGAATGAAGCCTCTGGAGATCATCAGAGATGCACCAGTGTCCGGTCTGCAGCCGGATGGACGGCGCTGACGTCAGGATGCATCATTAGCTGCTTCAGGAAATCACAGAGTGGAGAAAAACCGACAGCAAAAACAACCAAAACAACCAGTCTGACTGATTTAAACACTCAAACTGCTCAAAACTTCAAATCGCCTCCCAACGGTTAATAAACATTTAGAATGTTTGGGGTTTTTTTTACTCCTTATCGTCTACAATTTCTATTTATTTTTTTTGTGTCACTTAGACAATGAAAAACGTAAAGTGCATTTAGTTAAGTTAATTTAAGTTTGACAGACACACAGAGACAAACTGACCAGAGCAGCAGTATCATGTCGCAGCGCTTACAGCAACAGCTAGACGGGCTTTTAAACAATTAGTAAAAACTGAAGCAATAATCACTTAAAGTAGCACAATATAATGTTGACAACATACACACAATCATGCGTAAAACAATTATATTAAAAAATGTAGTTAGTTATTATTATAAATGCAGATTTGCTAACCATTTCCTTCAGTTTCATGCACCATCTTTAATTCTGGGATTTTGATTAAAATCAAATTGTAAAAACATTAAATGGAACCGTAGTTATTATTCCAGTTTAAGTATAATTTAAAAGGGCAAATAAAATGTTTCCTGAAGCATCACACTTAATATTTGACATTTATTTTATATAAACTTCAGCATGTCTTAAAAAAAATAATCTTACCAATTGAATTTTTCAACATAAAGAGAGAGATAACAGTGACGAGGAAGAAACATGCTGCATAGGTTTTATTTTTTAGAAATAAAAGTCCTAGTCATGTAATTTAAATCCTCTTTTTTACACTCATAGCCTGAAATAAAATACTTTTCCACTAACTGCTTGTAAATGAACAAAGTCAGTCACAGAGACTCCAGATTGACATTTTTCAGCCGAAAGTGTAAAAACCATCTGCAGGTTTTAGTTTGTCGTCATGCAGAATCAGAAATGCAGCTGCAGCTGAAGTTGCCTCAACTCTGCGGTCATGCGACTCAGGTCCGCGTAGCAACGCTCCTCCCCTCACTCTGCACACTGAGATGGTTGTTATCGGGTCGCGCATCAGGACAGGAAGTGGGTCCGACCCACCGAGACAACGGCTGCACCGACAGATAAACCACGACTGAGCATGCTCAGTAGGAGACTCGGCCTCACTGCATCTCCACCTGATCTGAGGATCAAATTAATTTCAACTTCTGCTCACTTCAACCCAGAACTGCAGATAAGATCCTAATAAACACACTGCAGAGTACTAACTAGATCAGGGGTTAGTGATTTAGTGTGGTCTTTGACCAGAAATCAGGAATTGTACAAATTTGGCCAACAAATTTAAATTCCAAAGCACAATATTTGGAAAATGTTTTTGATGCTTAATGACACACTGTAAAAACACAAAATCTTACTAAGTATTTATAGTTTTTAGTGCAAATATCTTAGTACACTTGAAATGAGGCAGACTATTTTACTTAAAACAATACAATTTATCCTCTTATAAGTGGAATAATATAGTACTTTTTCAGCAATATTAAAATGACTGACTTAAAACAAGATCCTTATATAGTTTGCTGAAAACCATAAGTTAGTTTAGTCTTATTTTGACTGTACTAAGCTATTTGAACTAGAAACTACTAAAATACTTGGTAGAATTTTGTGGTTTTGCAGCGTATAAAGATTTAGTTAAAAAAAAGACAACTGTTGAGCATGTAAAACTAAAAAAGAGAAAAATATATACATATAAAAAAAATCATAAAGTAATTTTTACATTTCTTATTTAATGACTTTTGTGGCCCACCAGTATTTTAAAGTCTGGACACTCCTGAAAAAGAAGACGTGAACGAATACTTTGGGTTGCCAGATTTGGGATAATCCCTCCATTTAATTCATCTACACATCTGAACTGAAATCATTTTGATTTCACACTGAAGAAGCAAAACAGGAATGTATAAAACCAGATTTTTACCAGTGTTTCCCACCAAGGTATTATAAGCCTGGCGGGCCACCAGGCTTATAATATGTTTATTTTTTAAATATTTTAGAGATGTACACTTTTAACGGTGCTGGCAAAGGTGGGTTTAATTAGGTTTATATTTAATAAAACATCAGTAACTTTCAGCAGACAGATATTTAAAATATAATGGCAACTGCCTATATTATACACACAGCCTACAGAAACACTTGTTTATTTAAAACTGTCATATTTTCTTTGCCTGGGTGGACCTAGCCCCGCCTTCGAGACGCAGCTGCCCCCTCACCCCCCACTCAGCTCCTTCAGACTAGCCAGCAGTAATTAGCAAACAGCTGGTGGAACTGCTGAGCTCCTTACAGGAGCTGCTGCTTAGTGAACGCTGGTAAAAACGCTGCTAAAGGGTTAATAGAGGAGCCATGTTGGGATGACTTCCTGAAGGCGGAGTTACAGAAAGAGTAGGAGATTCTTAAAGAGACAGAGGCCCGATTTCAAGATGTTAAATTACAAAGTTAAAATTGTTTTAAGTCATATTTGATATATTTATAATAACTGAAGGTAGTAGCTACTAGATTATGTTATGAAATGCCAATATATGTCTGGGTAACACATAGTACTTTAATAAAAAGATGCATTACCTTTTACTTTCACTGGCTAACATTTGGGGCTCCAGCTAAAGGTTATTTTAGTAATCGATTGGTTGGTTTTATTCACTAAACCAATCTGACCCTGTGTGGAAAAGCCTGATGACAGTCACTATTAATCAGACGTGGTTTTATTTCAAGTCGACCAGGTATGGAAGCAAAGGAGCCCAAACCATCACGCCACCAACACCATGCTTCACTACAATGTTCTGGTTTGATTTACAGAAGACGTTTGGCAGCTTCTGGTTTTGGGAAAACATGTAATTAAACTGGAACTGCCACTTTCCATCCAGTAATTACAGTCAGATTATTACAGATCTTACATGGTTTAATAAGATCGCCGTTTCACAAATTATATTTATGAGACATATAACAGAAAATATAACGCTTTCTTGAAAACCAGCACCACCTCACTTTGTTGAGCTCGACCTTGCTGGTCCTCTGGTTCTGGTTCTGCTCTGCATCCACAGAACCAGAACCAAACATGGAGAAGCAGCATTCAGCTTCTATGCACCACAAATCTGCAACAAACTTCCAGAAAACAGCAAAACTAGGAAACCCTGAGTTCCTTCAGATCAAGGATAAGAACATATCTGTTTAGAGCTGATTTTGATTAACCGGAATATTGATCAATATGTTTGATAAAATGTACTGGTTGCTACTGGTTTCACTGTGCCAGGTTCTTATGGTGGACTGCCCTGTATATAGAAATAACCTTTGCCTTCTACCTTTTTTTGCACTGTAAACAGGAGTTTCTTCCTGATTAAGTGAACTTGGTTTTAACTGAATGATTCAGTGACTCACCCAGCTTCATGAGCAGCGCCAGCAGGATCCACAGGGAAATCTCAAACGGCATCCGGACATAATCGTAGTTCAACTCCAGGACGGGAAAAGCCTTCCTGTGTTTGGTGACGTTGGTTCCATGTTCCTGGTCCTGGTCGTGATGCTCCCGGTTCGGTTCTGGCCTGGTGACGTTGCGTCCTGTGAGGACATCTCTGGTCCAGGAAGAACCGCTGAGGATCAGGAGAATCAGGAGGACCGAGCCGAACCGAAACGAAGCGGATCCTGGACCGAGAACGGCCATGTTCGGATGGATCCGGTTCCGATCAGCGGCTGGAAAGAGGCGCGCGCCACGTGGAGGCGCAGACGTTGCGCAGAAACTCTGCGGTCATGTTAAAACTGCGCACACCTGCAGAGGAGGACAGGGAGGAGACCGCAGGAAACAGGTCAGCTGCTCATTATCAGGCACGCGCCGCGGTCACGCGCTCACTCTGCACCTGCGCAGTCAGACCGCACGGGGGCGCTGTTTCCCCAAAGAAACTCCAGCCTGCTCTTCTTCTGTGTGCAACACGGAGCTGAAGCGACACCTGCTGGGGAGGAGGGCTCATGTCTCAATGAATGAAGGTTTTTAAGGTTTGAATAAATAAAATGTATTGATAGGAAAGGGTTAAAATGTGATGGACAAATATTCAAAACTAAATTTGAAAAAGCTGGAAGAAAAGGCAGTAAAGAATTAAGAAAAATACCTAAAAACAAGGAAAATGTTTTTCTGACTATTTTTTGTCATTACATTGCTGACCTCAATTTTCCATTAGCATGAAGACAAAAAATGACTTTATTAAAAAAAATATATATATATAAATAGATATGATTCTTTAACCATAAAACAATCTTGTTATTTTTGGGGCTCTTTGTAATTTTTTAAGCAGAACTGAGGATAAAAATGCTCTTTGGTAGGTAGAAGTTTCTGATTCTGGAGCAATTATATTAAAAATAAAAGACAAGACAAACAGTACAGGAATCTATTTAATATAGGTGTCAAGTGTTTAATAATATGTGGCTGAAAACGTGAGACTACATTGTGCATAAAGTTATTTCTGCAGAGTTTTTGTCATGATACAACAAATGACTAAAGACGAAGAAATAGTGACAAACATTTGTGATAAATATAAATCAATTAATCCTTTTGTTGAACTACAAAAATAACAATTACTTCATGTAAAATCTTCTAATTTTCTAATGAAATTAATATTTTATTTCATTAATATTTCATTAAAGGAAAACCCCTTTAACTCGCCGCCTCATCTCACCTGCAGACAAAACTTCACATTTTCCTTTGGACAAACTTTAATTTTCCTTTTCCAAACACCTGAAAGTCCTCAGAATCAAACACGAACCGTCTCCGACATCCCAAGACATCCAGTCACATTTCCAAAGAGCTCCTCAGTTACGTTTCTCACGACTCGCCGCCATCTGCCTGGCGCTGTACAGAGACACTCCCATCCCCAGGGTGGCCATCGTCATGGCGACAGGCTCCATGATGCTGCTGTACGGCTGGACCCGAACCTCGCCGGACATCTGCCTCTGCAGCAGGGACGGACAGGCAGGAGGAAAATATTTTCCATTGGTCGTTTTCATCAAAGCGGAGAAGAAATGATAATTTATAAATGTTTTCACACCAGAACTCAACATGAACAGAAACACGTTTGTGTTTTTACCAGATTTATCACCCAGCCGACCTGAGATGAGCCTCACAACTCTATATGAAATATTAATGCACAAACTTTCCATCCAGTCATCTTCAGTCCAACGCGTCCATTAAAGATTCATTCCTTCAGGACTCAGCGGACCGGTTCTGCTCTCATATCAGCAGATTCAGTTCTGCTTTCCCTGAATGATAATGATACCAGTAAATGTGACGCACATTTCCACCCAGTGCTGTTTGTCCACATAACTAGTTTTTATGTTGATTGTTGGCTAGAGGGTTGATTGTGTAGTCAGGGTTTTGGTCAGTAGTTTGGTTAATTACGTTGGTCCTACGTTTGGTTGGTTATTTAGTTGGTTCATAGGGCTGGTTAAGTGGTTGGCTAGTCAGATGGCTGATCAGTTGGTTAGTTTGGCTTAGAGCTGGTTTGGTTTGAGGAGGACGCTCGGTCGGTTGGCTGATCGTTGGTTGGTTTGTTTTTCAGTTGGTTTCTTGAGTTTTTGGCTGAGAGAATTAAAGTCTAGACTATATGCACCTTTTCAGAGACTATTTAAAGAAACAGTGACGTAATGCTTAATTTGACCTCGTCTCTACTGAACTCTCACCTGGAGGAGTCGGAAGTATCCTGGAGTCAGCCTTCCCAATCTGAACATCACTCCTGCTGCTGGAGGAGCTGCCGAGATTTAAAAACAAGAACTGAGCATCAGTCTGACTCACAGCAACCTGAAAGTCTCCATCAGGGAAAATCAGCTGAAATATTTGCTTTTTAAGGAGGTTTGAATGAATCAATTCTAAACAAGATCAATAATTTCTATTTTTCTTTTTTCTTTTTCTACCAATAACTGGTGATAATTCTTCTGTCTGCTGTTTTAGTCTCAACTGAACCTTTTTTAAGGACAGTTTTGTTTACAGAAACTTCATAACTCATTTTATTTGTTGTTTCCGTTGTTTTGTTTATTTAAAGTTTGCTGAACTTTGAGAATGTGTTCTTGCATTATTGTGCCATTATATTACTGGAAAATTGTATCAAAACAACAATATTATCATTTATTGCAATAACTTGTGGGATAATTTATCTTCCAGAAAAGTTTGTTATGATGACAGGCCTAATCATAACCATCTCAAGTATCTAAAAACATGTTTATAGTTGCTGTTTGTCCCACAGTTAGCTCCAGTCATTCTACAGCATCAGCAGTCAATCCTTCTTTAGGTAAAACAAAATGTTTCTCACAGTTTTCAGGAGTAAGTTGGTCCTCTGGAGGTCCAGAAGCAGCAGCAGCAGCGATCCGCTTCACGGCCGGCTGAGCTGACGAGGCTCCTGCATGTCCCGGATCTTTTGTCTGAAGCTTCGTAAAACGCTCCGTCCGTCACGGATGATTCAGCCGTCCAGACGATAATGATGGGAGCAGTGAGAGAAAAGTGGCTCTGTGCAGCTTGCTGCACGCTTGAAGGAACATTTGTGTTAATGCACTGCAGTGACTTATGTAATCTGAAAACACTGAGGATGAAACACTGGAAAAGTCTCCCAATTTAGGGCAAAAATCTTCTTTAAGCTTTACTTTAATGAGAAGCTGCTGCTGGACAAGTTCAGATTTTATTTTTGTTTTGAATTATTCTGGGGTTCGTAAGGCCTCTGCTTTCATTACATAAAGATGTTAAAAATTCATAACACGGTTCTTACTGTAGGTTATTGTTGACAACAGATCTAAAGACAATACTTTAATGTAAAAACATTATTATACAGGGCTAAATAAATTTCAGAACAAGCTAAAAGCACACTTGGTTGAGTCTTTTCCTGCAGCTGTGTGTTGGACTAAACCTTCAGGAATCAGCATAACAATGACAGAAACTCTGGGAGTAAATTCACTGAGCAGTTTGCTCTGTTTGCTGCACATTTCTGCACTGGATTCACAAAGCAGAAAGCATTAAATACATGCAAATATGAAAGCACCAGAAAAGCAAACAATCCCATAAACAGCTTCAGTTCCTAACAAGATCAAGACTAGTAGAGTAAAATAATGTTCAGAAAAAGGGTTTTTAAATCAGTATTTTTAAATGCACAATTCAAATTCTTCATTAAGTGATTTAACTGTAAAAATGTAATCCAGATGAATTTTCATCCTTCACCTGATTTGATTATAAATGTTTTCTTTTGCAAACTTTCAGACAGACATCAATGAAAGAAAAGATTAATTCAAACCTTCGTTAACATAAATTAGCCTTGCAAACTCGTGTTTATCACAGAAGTATCTTGGTGAAGCCTCCATGTGTTCAACCAGACTATAAGGAAGTGACTGTGCAGACTGAGTGACATCACGTCTGTATTTTCTGCTCATTGTCTTACAGAAGCAGCCACACACAGAAAATGCTAGCGGTTTATTGCAGAAAATGTTATTCTCTTGGTTTTGGTCCTCAGAGAACTGCAGGAGCATTTAGAGCTGCTGGAGAATAAAAGTCTGATGTTGAACCAGGAGTCTTGGTACCGTCAGTTCTGGCTCAGATTACAGTTCTGGCGAGCGACACGTCGACCCCTGCAGGACCCGGCTCATCGGTGGTCTTCACTGACAGGAAGTGGGTGATGAAATGCTGAAACACAAGCAGCATTACAGGTGATAAGAAATCAGACCTAATACACACAGATTCACATGTAAAAGTGACCAGCTAAAAGGTCACTAGATTCTGCAGAAATGTCGTTTTGATCCGAAAGACATCGTGTTTGAAAACCGTGAAGTCATGGGGATGAAATGTTCATTAGTTAACGCACAAATCCTTATCGTTTCCATGGAGATCCCATCGTAGCACGGCTCTATTGCTTTAGTTAAAGTCAGACTAAGAGGTTACTTTCTGCAGCATTCCAGGAATACTTCGATACTTTCCAGTGACATCCCAAGAACTTTTATAAAACTTTGTGGTATTACTTCAGGAACTTACTGGAGATGAGTCACTTGTAATACTGGGGAGTTTTGGGGAATCTGTTTGTATTGGGAGGTGCCTTATGACATGTTGCTTCCTGAAACTTACCATGAACTTCCCCAGACAGTAAAAGTTGCCTTCCTTGAAATTCCAGCAACATTCCCAGAATGAAAAACTTAATTTCCTGGAATTTACCCAGAACTTTTTTAGAAAAACAGCCAGAAGGTTCAAGGAAAGTTGCAGGAAAGGACCTTCTTTAGGTCATGGACTGTAGGTTTGTCTTGTTGAGTGTTCAGTTTGACAGAAACCAGAGGAAAACAGAGTGTTGGTGTGAGACCTTCGGACGTCGATCAGCAGCAGCTTCTCTAGGCTTCAGTTTGGATTTCAGGTATTTTTTCCTCTGAGCTTTTTCCTCCTGCAGTTAAACCACGAGACGAAGGAAACGGTTAACTATCGCAGAGCCTGACAGTAATTTCAGCTGTTGATTGGAAAAAACCTTCAGGATGTCGTAATTTGAAGTTCTGGCCACATATTTCTTCCAGGATTTGGCAGCGAGTTCCTCCTGTGTCCGGTGGAATTTCATCTGAAACAAACAAAAAAAAACTCATCTGAGTTCATAAAAATAAAGACAGAACATTAATATTCCCATAAACCTCTCTACACGCTCCAGAAGAAAACTTTGCAGATTATAACTGATTGTTTTCATCCAACTAATGAAATATTTCTCACTTTGCACACTTTAACTTTTATGACTTAATGGAGCTCAGAACAACATTGGCCATGCAGTAAACCAATAGTAAACTCCTTTAAAGGTGCAGTTCAAAAGTTAAACAAACTATGACAGGCTTATTAAAAAACAAAGACTTCAGTTGGAAGGATTCAGGTGTGGAATAATTGTTGTGAAAAGTTAAAACAGTTTGTAACTCCTTAATAAAAAAAATGATAGAAATCTTTTGCTAAATATAACATTGTTTCCTTTTATGAGTTTGTCTACAGCCTCAGCTGAAATTCCTTTATAAGTTTTAGAAAAACATGGAAAGCTTCAGCTGCTTCCATTTTGACGCTGCTTTATAACAAAGTGAAGGTTTAATAAGCTGAACTTTCTTCAGACGATGCTTTGACAGGAATTTAAATAGTTGATCAATTTCTGTATTGTTTTGTCTTATTTTGTTTTCTTTTTTGACTTGTGTATGGAATGGTGGAAATGTCCAAAAATAAAATAAACTGTAAATCAAGACGCTCATGAAAGGAAACGTGGTGAAGGCCGTTTCTTCAGCACCTCTGCATAGACGCGGATTTCCTCCTTGATCTCCTGCTGCTTCTGCTCCTCCAGGATGCGGCTCTGCTCCTCCATGACGATCTGCACCGTTTCCGTCGACTTCATAGAAATGGAGCGCAGCGCTTTTTCGTCACAGGTGACCGGCGTCACGCCGTCCAGACTCAGTTCGCTCCTGATCTCGTTCCAAACCTCGCAGACCTGCAGAGAAACTCAAAACTTTCTCACAGAGGAAATGATGAACATTTTACTGATTTCGGGTTTCACAGAAACAGTTTCATGATTCATGACTTTAAGCAGAGAAAAACTTTTATTTGTTACATTTTCTGTAAATTCATCCACATGTGAGTTTAGGACAGGTTTTTTAACGTGGCTAAAAAAGCTTAAAGATGATTTCTTTAAGTTTGATTCTGTTTTTCTTTCAGTCGTTTCAGTCCGGTTACTGCAAAAACACAAAATCTTACCAAATATTTTTGCCTCGTTTCAAGTCCAAACATATAAACACTTGAAATAAAAATAAAGTAACTTACAAGTAACTTTTCAGCAAGAAATACAAGCTTATTTTAAGTAAAAAAAAAATTAAAAAAAAGCATTATGTAGACATAAACTGGCAGATTATTTCACTTATAAAAAGGGAAAATTATCTTGTTGAAAGTGTAATAATCTGCCAGTTTTTATCAATTTTAAGGATTTTTTAAAACTCAAAACAAGCTCCTATATTTGCTAAAAAGTTACTTGTAGGTTAGTTTTGTGTTATTTCAGGTGTAGTAAGATATCTGCAGTAGAAAGTAGAAGGGGCGTCGAATAGGGAGGGAAACTTATGACGATTCTAAAGGCCCCTGACCAACAGGAGGCCCTCCACATAGAAATAAAAAAAAAAAGGGGCCCTGTCAATTACAAAATTAATCATATTGTGTTTTTGTAGATTGTTTTAGCAGTAAAAATTTAATGTTGCCTCTCCCAGACCAAAAAACACACATCCATATTTGCCCTGAGCCTCTTGGATCTGCAGGAAACGATTCCTTCCTGCTTGGAGCTTAATGGTGACGATATTCAGCTGCACCCAGTGGAAAACAAGAACGACTGTGGCAGTTACTGTGATTATAAGAAAAATAATAAAGTCAGATTTTAAAAAAAATAAAGAGGGAGAGAGAAAAAGATAAAAGTGTCAGTTTGTAACCCATTTTTCTCCGAGAGGCGGGTAGACTGTGAAATTATCAACCATTTAGCATAGTTAGCTTAGCTACAGACTGTTTACCTCCTTTTCACTAGCATTTAATGAATTAAGGAAAAAATGACCAAGATATTCATATATTTAACGTGTCCCTTGTACCTTTTACCACTTAACAACAGGTGAGTCAGTCAGCAGCAGCTCTAACCCGCGTCCCTCCCGTCCTCTCATAAGTGAAATTAAAACTGCAGTCTGTAACTTTAATAAAAAAAGTTTTTTTTTCACATATTTGTTAAAACTGTCATTATGTTGTGACAGTATGGTATGAGAGATAATCTGTTAAATATCTATTTCCTCTGCTTTCTCCCAGTGCTAGAAACAACCAGTCAGTGGCAGGAGAGTTTTAGTGCTGTCAATCACTATCTCATGCGCTGCTGCTCATCCTCCCTCCCCCTCGCTCTGTGCTATGCTGCAGCTAGCATAGCCTGTTGTAAATGCTCAGTCTAGTTAGCATAGGGTTAGGGTAGATCATGACGGCAGATAAACGGTTTCCTGTAATAATATGTTGTTTCTCCACCATTAGCACATTTAGCAGTGAGTGAATGAGGTTGATTGACAGCACTAAGACCCTCCTCCTGGTTCTGACTGGTTGTTTTGGTCGGAACGTTGCATTTCTTTAACCAGTAACAGTAGTTCAGGTGGAGGAGATTGATTGTTTTCACAGATTATCTGTCTCATAACAAATTGTCACGACATGGTGACAGCTTTAACAAATATGGAGAAAACATTTTTTTATTAAAATCATATACTGCAACTTGA
Organism: Brachyrhaphis roseni; assembly: GCA_903066815.1. Lineage (NCBI taxonomy): Eukaryota > Metazoa > Chordata > Actinopteri > Cyprinodontiformes > Poeciliidae > Brachyrhaphis > Brachyrhaphis roseni. The sequence goes on from CAEFZY010027720.1 coordinate 38,154, forward strand.
ATAAAATGCAACTACATGGCATTTTTTGAGAAGTTTGGATTGCTTCATGCATATTTTGCATGTTGCCTGTGACTGTTGCTGGTGTGGAGAGACATTTCAGTAAACTAGAACTAATAGAAAAAATGTAAGCAACCTGCTTGCATACTGTATGTGGATTTTTGGATGTACAATTCAGGAGCACATCCTGAATTGTACATCAGGATGTGCTGATAACTCATATCTGCTAGTTATCAGTACTGGATCAAAGAAAGCAAGACTTTAAAATTGTGACGCTTTTGAAAGGTCAGACAGACTCAAAAAATTGTAACAGAAGCTGCGTGGCAGCGCCCCTGGAAAGTAGACAAATACTTGGTAAAATTGTGCATTTTTGCAGTATGAAACCCTTTAATTTGAAAACTGTTGTCACCTTGAAGTCCAGGTATCTTGTGACGATGCCCAGAGTCACCTGATCTCCCACCGACAGAGCAGGAAGATCCTGGAAACCTGAAACCCAAACATGGAGCCCAAATACACATATTAACAAAAAGTAGGAACAAAAAGAAATTAACGCTCTATTGAAGAAAATCTAATTGATCTGCATTTTAAAAGCTAAAAGCAAAAATTAAATATCTGCTTCTTAATACAAAAATCAGCAGAAAAGAGTTTTTTGCAGTAGATATTGTGGGGAAATGAAGAAAGCTCATTGCTGTTTTCGTTGCTATAAATAGATTTTTTTTCTGGACAGAGGGATGAATTTTTACCAAATACCAAGTTGAATTTTTCTTCCAGAATTCAGTTTGGTAACAGTTTGTCTGAAGGAGTGAACATAAGGCTGACATAACTCTGTCATAAACATAAAGGAGTCTTTATGTTTATCATGAAGAGTCATTTGGTAAATAATGATACTGTTAATGCAAAGTTGCACTAAAAGTTTGACTTTTCATTTTAGTGGAACTTTTCATTAAGTGTCATTATTTATTGAATGTCGCTTCGTGTCAACATGAAACATTTATAAAGACTCTGTTATGTTTATAACATGTCAGCTTTATGTCCTCCCCTTCAGACAGAGTGTTACCTTAGCTTTTCTGTTTTGCTCCTGTTTCTCTCTCACCCAGGCTGGACATGAGGAGGTAAATCTTCCCTCGCAGGTTCTCCATTGTTTCCAGCACGGCTGCGGACGGCACGTTGGACGGAAACGACAGGGTGCTGATCTCGTCCTGAAAACGGGTCAGAAGTGGCTTCTCCGGATCTTTAGGGCAAAAACAAAACATCCAACCTGACAGATAATCTTTGAGATGAATCCGGTTCTCCCAGGTGGATTAGTTTCAGTCTGACCTGCAATTCCTCCGTTTTTGTCCCGCAGGACGCCCAGCTCCTCCTCTTCCTCCCTCCAGAGCTGCAGCAGGACTCTGGGGGCCGTGTAGCCGTCGGCGTCCCTCCAGCCCAGGACCAGCGGCTGGGTGGAGGGGTTGTTGCACAGGTCCAGCAGGATGGAGAGGATGATGCCGTGCACACACCTGGGGCTGGAGCGGAGCAAATCCAGCAGCAGGCCGGCGCCGTCATTCGACAGAAACTGGTTTTCTGTGATGCAGCAGCCGACGATGCACGACCTGGAGGGACGGACGGAAACTCTCCCGTCAGTTCAGCTTCTCTGACAACAGGGTCCAGAATGAGCTTTACACAGGCAGCAACACATCTAAACACATTCAGTTGGTTTTCAGAACAAGAATGTTGAATTTAATTAACCTAATTACATGACAAATCTGGTGGTGGCAGTGTCATGCTGTGGGAGCGACACACGGCAAAAACACAAAATCTTACCAAGTATTTTTGGTCCAGATTCTATCGCAAATATCGTAGTATACTTGAAATAAGATAAAACTAACAAACACGTAAGTTTTGAGCAAGATGTAAGAGATTGTTCTAGTCAACAATTCCTGAATCTTGACAAAAAAGTTCAGAACTTTTTATTGATGAAGAAGTTCTAGTTCCTCTAGTTCCACTTGCAGATTATTTCACTCATAATAAAACATTTTTCTCATGTTATTTGGAGAACATCCTCCAAAACTACAATAATCTCTGCAGCTGAATATCTGCTTTTCAGACTGTATGTATATATTTTTTAAATAAACAGAAGAATTTCCTTATTTTTAAATTTAAAAAAGCCCATTTTTGTTCTTGGGAAAAATGGTCTTAGTTAACCCCTTCATGCCCAGCGTGGGTGACTGTAAACCTCCAGAACTGTAATTGTTTCCTGTATTGACGCGGTTTGGTTGGACTGACCACACGCAGTCGATGGTGGAGATCAGCAGCTTGTTGTGTCCCAAACCGCTGTAGAAGTTCTCTGAACCTTTCTTCAGGAAATGTATGACCATTTCCACTCCCTCGGACCCAAACAGCTCCTGGAAGACAACAAAACATCCACTTTTAAACATATTAAACTCTCTCTACTATACGAGATAAAATCATCAGGCAGCATTTGATAAACGACAGCAGCTGCTCGTTTTGACAGTAAATTATGACACGTAAGCAACAGTTGGACCTACATTTATGGCGTTTGCTATTTTTTCAGATTTTATTTTTTCTAATAATTTTTTAACATTTTTTTATTTTTACAACAGATTTTACCTTTCATTGTTTTTGTTTAGTTGTTCAAAGGGAATATTCCCTCTTAAAATTAGATATGCATAGTACACAAAATTTGACTTTACACTATTTACTGTATCCGTTGTATTGAAATGTATGCAACTGCTTATTTTTTATGTATGCTAAGTTTAAGTTTATTTGAAATAAACGTAATCTACTGGCTTTGATTTCTTTCCTTGGGTTATTCCATAGGTTTATGCCGCACCTTAATTAATAATAACTTTCTTTATGAAGCTCTTTCAAGCAAGTGCTGGACAAGGAGATAAAAAATTGAAGTAAAACATATTAAAAACAGATAAAATAGCAAAAAAAAGCAGTAATAGGTAGAACATTAAGGCACCAAAGTAAAGGGTTTTAACTCAGCTTTAAAAACTTTCACACCTTGTAAACAGCGTCTGTTTATCTTGGGTTTTTTTTAGACTAAATTCCCATCTTTAATTTTATGCTCCTTTTCTTTTTTTGAGCTGTTTATGTTTAGCATAGCACACATGAGCTTTTCTTCATGTTTTCTTTGTATTTGCGTTATGAGTGTAAACTTTTGAAGGAAAAGCTTTTTGCCTTTCTGTGCAGGTCGGTTTCACACAGCGCTGACAGGATCAGCTGGATGTTCGACATCATCTCTATGGTTACCACATCGCCCTCATCACAAGCGGCTTCCAGCTGGAATATAATCCCTGGGAGGGAGACAGGTCTCACTGCTCTAGGCGTTCACGGCGGCCATTTTGCTGCGGCTGAAGCGAGCGTTACCCAGAAGCTGATGGATGGCTCCCTGGTCGCTGAGGTCCTGGTTGACGGACTGTTCCCCCAGAGACGTGACGGTGCGCAGGACTCTGAGGCAGCGCTGCATCTGCAGCTTCCGCCTGTCTCTGTCATCTGAAGCCAAGAGCAGAACAAAAAATATTCCATCTGACGGTAAAAATTATCTGCTTCCACTTCCAGGGCCAGGTTTATAAGGAACAGTTTTAGTGCCCGATTCACGACTGAAAAAATATTTTGCTAATGCAAAAATACAAAATGCTACCAAGTGTTTTTGTTTAGTTTCTAGTGCAAACTTCTTAGCACTTTTGAAATAAGACAAAAATAACTTAAAAGCAGCTATTCAGCAAAATGTGGAGCTTATTTTAAGTAAACAATTCCTTAATATTAGTAAAATGTTCTAGTTCCAAAACATTTTTATGTTATAAATTAAATATAACACTATCAATGGACCAAGTATTTTTTCATCATTAATAATTATTGACTTAAAAAAAGCTCATATTTCTTGCTGAAAAGTTATTTGTTAGTTAGTTTTGTTTTATTTCAAGGCCACTAGATAAAAAAAAGATAATATTTTGTGTTTCTGCTGTGTTAACAGTCGTCCTAAACAGAACTGGGTATAAACTGATGATGGAAGGTTTCATGTGTTCTTTGGCTTCATGTTTCCAAAAAACAGAAACTAAAACATCTGAATTTTCAAACAGGTGAGTATTCATAAAGATCCTGGCCCTGGGCTCCTGTTGTAACGCGCTGCGTACCGCAGCACCAGTCGAGCAGCAGCAGCAGGTGCGTGTTCCCCTGGCAGCTCATGTAGTCTTGCAGCATGACCGGCGCGATGCTGGCCAGCGTGTCCAGCGCCTGCAGCTGCAGTTCCTCCTGCTGGCTGAGGATGGCGCTCTGAGGCGAAGCCGGCTGCTTCTCAGGCGGATTCACGAACCGCAGCAAGCTCACCATGACCAGCTCCTCTCTGAAAAGCTGACGGAAAACAGAAAATTCAGACTCAATTTCCCAGAATCAACATGTTAGAGGGAGTATGGCAAGCCATTTTAACATAAAATCTATTTCCTCTCACCATCTGTGAAAACATTACAGATATCTAAATATTAGTTTTGTCTATACATAACTACATTCTGACTATCCTGAATGAGGTGAAGCTGATTTTATGCTAAAACAGCCTGCCGTAGTGTGACTGACCTGCGCAGCAGCAACGTTTCTGGACAACAAAATCAGCAGATTCAGCAGCAGCTTCTTCATCTTCAGGTCTTCTTTGCTGTAGGTGAGTTTCTGCGCTGAAGAGATCTCCACTTGAAACAAAAATACATTTTTATTCTTCTCAAAAATCTCATTTAATAACTTTATAAGACAAAACTAAATGCAGCCAGTGAGGAGAAAGTGTCTCACGTTCTGGAAGTGTGATGTAGCCCAGCAGCTGTTTGGCAAATAAGCTCTCCTGCAGATCAGAAAGAGGTTTTCAGCAAGACGCAGGTCTACAGAAGTGATTTATTTAAACCAGTCGTACTCACAATGAGCGGACAGTTTGGATTTTCTGCGATGAGAGTCGTGAACACCAGCAGGTAGTTCTTGAGCTGGAGGTCAAAGCCCTGGGATGTGAGCGTCAGGACGGTTGAAAACGCTTCCTTCAGAGACCTGGGACGCATAGACCAAGACACGCTGCGGCAGGCCGTTTTAACATAAAATCAGTTCATCTGGAATGGTAATTCCAAATATCTGCTTTTATGTTCTGACTAGTAGATTTTGAAGAAATATGGGACTACTTCATGTAAGTGCAATTTAATGCTAAAGTGGCCTGCCGTAGAGACACTGTTTCACGGTGTGAGTGCATGCAACGCCTACACCACGCAGTCGAGGCTGCAGAGCTGAGCCACGGCGTCTTCCTGGCCGCTGCTCTCCAGCAGGATCCAGAGGATCTCCGAGGAGCAGGACAGGAACCGGCCCGGTGGGTCGGCGCCGTTCATGTGCAGACACACGGTCCCCGCTGCTCCTGCGTCCAGCATCGACCTGCAGTTCTGGTCTGCAAAACGGTCAGAAAAACTGATAAGGAGACAGGAATCTCTCCCATGGAAAATCACAGTTTATAGACCTGAATCGATTCAAAATGCTCATAAAACAAATTTAGTCAGCTTGATTTGTTTGTAAAATATTTTGAATAAATCTTTGATATATTTTTTTATTTAACAAAAATCCAGGCTTACCTAATAAAGTTAATTTAAATTACAGAATTTTACGTACAAACGTATTTTGTTTAAATATAAATTGAAGAAATTTGATTTGGTATTGAACCTTACAGAATAGTTTAAATATATTGTTTACACTCTTTTTCTCTTGGCAGTAGATTATTGATATATTGCAATAATTAATATATCAATTAACTGCATGATAAAGTAAAACAAGCTCAATACTTTCCATAAAGTCTCCAGTGTGGCATTTTGGTCTCAACTACAATTTTGTTTACAGAGACTTTATTACTCATTTTATTTGTTGTTTCTGTTGTTTTGTTTATTTATTTGTTTTTTTTAATGTTTTCCAGTTTCAGTGTTAAATGTTCATTACAATTTAAAGTTTATTGATCTTTGAGAATGAGATCTTGCATTATTATAACATTACCATTATACTACTCTAAAATGGTCTCAAAACAACGTTATCATTTATCGCAATAACTTCTGGGACAATTTATCGTCCAGAAGAATTTATCATGGTGACAGGCCGCACTGTGAGTCACAAAATTTAAACTGAACCGTTTGAATGAAAACATTGGTTTCTGAATTAAAACTCTTTTCTGAGCGGATTAGACTCTGAGAGATTTGCGTCTTTTTCTTCCTCCCTGCATGCAGAGCGCAGTGTTCGTCACCAGAGTAGCTGCAGAGGAGCTGCAGGGTTTCCAGCAGCTGCAGCTTGATGAACAACTGGTTCTGCAGCGTGGGAACAGACTCAACCAGCAACTTGGGAAGGTCGCTGCGCTCCACCAGCTGCAGCCGGTAGATCGGAGAGACGCTCTTGCATTCTGAGCAGAACAACAGGACAATGCAGGGAAAAATTATAAACATTAGGGCTGAGAAATTAATCAGAATAATCAGGATTAATCAATTATTGAAACGATTGTTCTGGAGAGAAATGCTGCCTGAGAAACGCTTGACACCAGCTGGTGGAAAATGGAGTAAAATGTAAAAACAATCCGAGGTCAAAATTAATCTGTTCACTTCAGATTAAACTATCAGAGCCTTCAGGTTAATTTTGGGCGTGAAGCTCCTTCCTGCCTCAGGTAACAGCTGCATCAAGACGTTGGATTTACCTTCAGGCAGATTCCTGGACGCCTCAGAGCTGAAAAACGACTGGACCATTTCCACGACGCACTCCTGAATGTCAGGATTAGGGATCTTCATCAGACGACCTGCAGACAGACGCATGAGATGCTGCTGCTCCTCATCATCACCTCACCGACACTGACTCTGCAAAAACTCAACCGCTGATCAAGTGTTTTAGTCCAATTTTGAGATTTGAGAGCAAATCTTTTATTACACTCAAAATAAGACAAAGCTAATTTATACGTAACTTTTTAGCCGCATACATGAGCTTATTTTAGTCAAGAATCTCTTAATATTGGTGAAACTGTTCTAATTCCATTGGCAGATTATTTTACTTATAACAAAAAAAAGTAAAATAAAACAGTTCACTGAAAACAAGAAAATATCTTGTTTTCAGTTGAATAATCTGCCAATAGAACTGGAAGTTATGTTTTTATAAGTATTAAGGAGTTATTTACTTAAAATATGCTCATATATACAACTAAATCATTATTTAGTTTTGTCATATTTTAAGAATACTAAATTATTTGCACTACGACACCAAAAATACTCGATAATATTTTGTGTTTTTTCAGTGCATCTATTTATTATGTGTCAATCCATAATATAAAAACTATAATTTTTCATATTTGAAAAATTATAGTTTTGAATTAAAATAGCTTTAATTCATTTGTAGCCTTTTCTAATAACATTTTAATTTTTAAATCAAACTTGACAAATATTTTTTAATCTATTAATTTTTATTCCATTTATTTTACTTTCTGATTACTTTAATTAATACATTTATTTATTTAGAAATAAAATATTTTGCATTTATTAATAAATAAATTATATTTGAATACATTTTAATTTATTTAAATTAAATTTTCAGTAATTTTGGTTTTATTTTTCCACTGGTCTTTTGATCATTTGAGCTCCAACTCTTTCAGGCCGGAAAGCCTCCTCACCATCACCCTAATCTTTAGCTCTCTCCAGAGATTCAGAACTCAGTCCACAACTTTAACATTTGAGTTAGTAAAACTAAAAAATTACTACCTCCAGTATATTTGATCCCAGTAATGTGTAGCGATGTGGATCTGTAGCATTAATACTCTTTTATAGCTTTTTGATTAATTTTAAATGTGGAGAAGTGGCCCGTTTATCTCTCACATAACTAGGAATGAGTTAAAAACCAGGTAAACGTGTAAATCTGTTGAAACAGCGCTGTACGTACCCAAGCAGGAGAGGAAGTTTGTGGCGTCCTGAGCGTAGATCAGGTCATCGGACACTTTCTCCTTCAGGAAGGGAATCCTGAGCAGAAATAAGAGACGCTGCTGATGCAGAAACTGATAAAAAAATTCACATTTCCGAGTTTCCTACCTGCTGATTTTAAGAACTTCGCACAGAAACTGTGCATATTTGGGACGATCAATCACTTTCTCAGCACAGATGTCAATTATCTGAGCTATATCTGCAAGCTCCCTTAAATGCTGAACATACTTTAAGATGATTTAACGTGCAGGAAAGAAAATTAAAATGTTAATTTTCCATCACGACACAAGAGGAAAGCATGATAATCCAGGAAGGAGGATACAAAGCCGGACTTGTTCCTCTTCAGGAGCTTCCTCAGGACAAACAGGTGCCTCCCCAACAGGTTCGTCTGCAGGACAAAACAGATGATTAGATGCAGAAACGCAACTTCACTGAAAGAAAAATGACATTTTACTGACTGTCAGAGGATCCCGAAGAAGATACAGAATCTTCACGAGGTCCAGACTTTTAGGAGTGGTCTGTAGAAAAATCAGAAGGGAAAATTTGATCTGAAACATCCCATTGGTTTAAAACTACCAAAGTGTGTTGACCAATAGAAATTATGAGGTTGATTCAAAAAATACTAAGTAATAATAATCAACCTTTTTGCTTTATTTTCTTGTTATAAACAAAATATTAGATGTCATCATCAAAATACTAATTGATTTCATAATAAAACAATAGGGAAATTTTCACATTATATAAATGTGTTCTCAAACACCACAATTACTACTATGGTCGATTATTTTTTTAAATAATTTCTTCAGGGTTTTGGATATTATTTAACTTCCACACAGTTTTTGTTTGTGTTTTTTTTTCAACTGTATGTATACCCTGATACGAGTCTTTCTTTGTGACAATACAAAATGAAGACACTTTACCTCCTGGACGTTTTTAATCTTAAATGATGCACTCAGATTTATCCCGGGAATGTCCTTACTCTCCCGTCTCGCAGTTTGTCCCACATCCATCCCAGAGGAGGAGCTAAAGCTAATTGCTACAAAACAGCCGGTTACCAGAAACTTTGCTGAAAAACTCTTTTCCTTCGCCTTTAAAACGCTGTGTATGGCGGCTAGGAAACTATTTTCTAATTGAAACAAAACCGTAGCGTAACATTCGGTTGTTTCTGACAGTAAATATTCGGTAAAAACAGTAAAAACATTTCGTTTCTAATCATAGTCGACGAAGTAGGCAATGCGCAGTGTTGGTTGCTATGGTTACTTTGTTAAAAAGCAACGGAAAGCTGCATGAGGGATGGTGCGTTCAATTTAGCTTAAAAGGTCGAAATTCTTGGATTAAACTCCGGTAAAATCATCATAATAAAACACAATAAAGACGAAATCAAAACTGGAGAGCCAGAATTTCATCCGCTATCTGGATATCGGTATTCTGTAAAGCTTCGGAATCTAAGAAATTGTTCTAATAAGTCATTGTTTGCTCACTTAAATTTTATATCGCATTAATTTAATTTTACATAGGCCTACAGAATCATATTCTCTTTTATACAAATATCTTGAATGTTAGAATTTATGAAAATGTTCTAGAAATAAATTGTGAATGGATTGTACAGGTAATCGGTTCGGCTTTTCGTTGTTTTCAAATTTTTCATGTGATTTACGAGGTAATTTAAACGTAGCTCCAAAAGCAATCCGAACCAAACCGCCCATTTCCTGGGCTAAACAGGAAGCTGTTTTCTGATGTCAGCTGCGCTTTTCTTTCTTCACAACAACAAAAGATAATTTAACTTATTTATTGAACCTTTTTATAAACAAACAGTCAGGTTGAGCCTTGATTTAACAGGAGTTCAGCGGGACGCCATGCTGTCGGACGCAGGTTGGTGTTACAGCTGCTAACTGCTAACATGCTAAAGTGAAAAACTGCTGTTCGGTTCATTTAAAGAGATTAAAATGTCCCAAACTCAGCGCCTACTCGCTGTTAATGACCCCAATCAGCTTGCAATCGATTTTAAAGTGTTTATAACCGCATCTGTAATTAAAACACGCAAATCGGTCGCAGTAAAGGCCTGTTTTCTGCTCTGCTCCATTGTTCCTCTCCAACACATTTTGATGTTGTTGTCTGCAGATTACTCCGGGAACGGCTCCGGTGCTCGCAGAGCCAGAAAACGGAGCTCCGGCGAGTCCCCGGGCGACGGACAGACCCTGCGCTCCTCCGGGAGGCAGAGCACGACCCGGGTGAAGCGCAGCAACAACCCTCCACCTGGACAGGTGAGCTGCAGCAGGAGGGCTGTGTTTATGCCGTAAACATGTCTGCTTCGATGCTAAACCTCCATTTCATATCGAAAATTAAATGTTTATTCTTATTCCTTATTTAAAGAATATATATTTGTTTTCATAATTACATATATGTTAAACGTTCTTAGATATTTTTCAAAATTGACCAATTTACTTCAACCACAGCTGACAAAAACTCAAGTTAGGCCCATTTATTAAAAAGAACAACAAAATAAAACTAAAGTAGTCCATGCATCCATTCAAGCCTCTCTGCTATGATGCAGCTTCTCCTCTTCAACAAAGCCTGTCGTGAATGCTAAAGCATTTCTACCCATGAGGGCGGATAAATCGTTTTTTTCTGTAATAATAAGTTGTTTCTCCGCCATTAGAATATTTTAGCATCTAGTTCACGTGGTTGATTGACAGCGCTGAGACCCTCCTCTTGGCTTTGTGCATTTCTTCAAATGACAATAGCAGCTCAGGGAGGAGGTGGAGGAGATGATTGATATTACACAGGTTTAACAAAATTAAATTCCATTTACATTTACTGATATTTTATTCTCTCTTCTGGGTGCCAGAGTAAAAGGAAAGCCACGGAAACAGAGGAGGAAGATGAGCAGGCTGAGAAGAAGTACAGGAAGTGTGAGAAGGCGGGATGCTCGGCCATCTACCCAGTTTGTTTTGCGAGTGCATCAGACAGGTAGTGGAGCTGAAATAAGGTGAGAGGTCAATCACTCAGATTGTCTCTAACAGAGGCTTTTCTCTCTTTTTAGGTGTGCAAAAAATGGATACACTTCTCGCTGGTACCACCTGTCATGTGGTGAACATTTTTGCAACGAGTGCTTTGATCACTACTATAGAAGGTAAAACTACCTGCAGCACTCACTGGAAGGCTATTATGATGCAGCAAATTCCGGATAAATCAGGGGTGTCCAAAAATTTCAGCAAAATATAGGAACTTGTGTAAAGTCAGTTATTTTAATGGTCTTGTTGTACACTTATTTAAAGTGTACTAAAATGTTTGCACTAAAAACTATAAATACTTGGTAAAATTTTGTGTTTTTGCAATGTGTCATTAAACATCCAAAACATTAAAAAATCAACATTTTCTGTTTTGGAATTTAAATTTGGACAAAATTTCTTGGCCAAATTTTTACCATTATTGACTTCTGGTGAGGGGCCGAACAAAATCATTTCAAGGGCCACAAATGGCCCCACAGCCACAGTCTGGACAACCCTGGTATAAGTCTTTCTGTGCAGTCACAAGGACGGCTACGAGACGTTTGCTTCCTGGAGAAAAGTGTGGACTAGTAACGGGAAAAGCGAGCCGAGCCTTAAGGCCTTCATGGCCGACCAGCAGCTGCCGTTCTGGGTGAGCGGCCGAACGTTTCCTCCTTCACAACGAGTTTCTTTTTTTTTCTTTTCATCAGTAACGTTGATGCGTTCCCTTCAGGTTCAGTGCACCAAACCAGACTGCAGGAAGTGGCGCCAGCTGACCAAGGAGATCCAGCTCACCGCCTCCCTGGCAGCAGCATACCGCTGCGGGATGAAGGTCAACAACGTCAAGGTAAAGAGGAGCCGCAAAAATCAGAGTCCTCCCCAGTTTTCTCGGTTTGGTCACCATGGAAACGTTGTTTCTGCTCGCAGATTGAAGGACCTGACCAGTGTTCCCAACCAGAGGACTTGGTAAGATGCAGAAATGTTTTAAAATCAAAATAAAATCATTAGGAACCTAACAAAGCATCGCTTCCTGACAAATGTAGAAAAATTTCACCAAAATGGGCGGAGCCGGGCCGGTTGTGCCACAGTCTACTGATAAAACACACAAATTGTTAAAATATTAATAAATAGCTGTGATTGTTTATAACTTTTTTCCAGTCAAATAAGTTTCTGTTAATATGTAAAGAAACATAAACTTTCACTGTTATTCAGTATTAATTATTTCATTTGTTTAGCATAAATTCTGCCTCATAACATTTTAATGCATTAAATTAACATATTTTATAATAATTATTAAAAATCAGGGCAAATTTGCAAAAAAATTCTGAAAACAATTATGATTTTTTAAAATGTGTTTATTAACGTGAATCTTTCTGAGGCCCCTTAGCGCCCTCTGGTGGCTCTCTATTTGAAAAGCAAAAAGCTAAAGCAATTAGAAGTTTTTAATTAGAAAGAATTGTTGCGGGTGCAAAACACTGGAGAACTTCTGGTTTAGTTATGGACTGAAGATGGTATTTTTGCCCCAGTGAATAAATATATTTGAAGTAACGTTTGTATTTGGTTTGTTAGAAGGGGTTTATTTCAGGGCTTTTTGTCCATTTTGAGTGTTTCCGGCTGGTTTTGTCTCCAGAGGGTTGCAGAGGTGAGCGAGAGCTGGTGGCACTCTATGCTGATTCTGCCTCCGCTGCTGAAGGAAAGTCCGGCCGGCGTGTTCCTCTCGGCGTATTATCCCGACTGCGTGGGGATGAGTCCTTCCGGCTCTCCCTGCAATGTCTCTGCCGCCGAGCTGCGGGCGGAGCCGTGCAGAGCCGTGCAGCCGCAGAGTAAGTTCAAGAGATGGGTTGACGTTCTGGATCGGAGCGAAGCATCATCACCTCTCCTCTCTGTCAGTTCCAGGCCTCTGTCCGTACTTCCAGCCCTTCTACCAGCCCAACGAGTGCGGCAAGGCTCTGTGTGTGCGGCCCGACATGATGGAGCTGGACGAGCTCTATGAGTTTCCAGAGTTTTCTCGGGATCCCACCATGTACCTGGCCCTGAGGAACCTCATCCTGGCCTCCTGGCACAAGAACTGCAAGGTGAGCACCAGGCGGCAGAGTGAGGCTGTACGCCTAAAGGGGCAGTATCACATAAAACCAACTTTTTTGATCTTTCCATCATATTTTCATGTTATTCCCTCATCAAACACATTCCTGCAGTGTTGCTTTGATTCTGTCATGCATGTTTGAGAAATCCATTAATCTCCATGGTAACCATTCAGCTCTGCAAAACGCCTGGGTGGACCTAGCCCCGCCTTCATGGCGCAGCTCCTCCCCTTCTAAACTCCTTCAGACTAGCCAATTAGCAAACAGCTGGTGGAACTGCTGAGCTACTTCTCAGAGCAACGCTGGTAAAAATGTTGCTTAAGGGTTAATTAAAATTCTGTTCAATTCATATTTGATTTTTATGACATCAGAAGGTAACATAGTTACTTGATTGTGTTATAAAATGACATTTTGTGCCTGGAAAGCACACAATATGATCACATGTTCTCCTTCCAGAAAGACTAGACTCTCTTTGCCTTCAAAATCATTTTTATCAGTCGTTTTCCAGCCTTTATTATTAAAAGTCAGAATTAGAAGCAGGAAATGATAAAATGTATTTCTCCCTCTTTTTTCTGAAGGAAGTGCTAACGGCTGAGAAGTGTTCTCAGCACATCATCGTTCGTGGTTTGGTGCGCGTGTGCTGCGTTCAGGAGCTGGACCGGGTTCTCCACTTCATGACCAGGAAGGGCCTGATCAACACCGGCGTTCTGGCGGTGAAACACCCTCTGCTGCCGGAAAGATACCGCTCTGTGAGAATCTCTGCATCTTCCTGTTGAATCTCTGCATCTTCCTGTTGTTAAATACATCATCCCATCTGGGCTCACGATGTGTTTTCTCTTCGCAGAAGAAGGTGATCGTCATCGGTGCCGGCGCCGCAGGACTGGCTGCGGCCCGGCAGCTGCAGAACTTTGGCACACAGGTAGAGATCCGGAAACCTCTGAACTTTTGCTGTCCGATCCCAGCGCTGTGCTCTGGACTGAAACAATTAATAGTGATTAATCGAAATAATTGTCATTAACTGGATTATAGACTCAAAAAAGTATTTTTGCTAAAACAGTAACAGATTCAGAGCAGAAATTAAGCTAAAACTGTCCAAAAAGTGTATTCATTTTGTATTTAACATTGAATTAATTAAAACACTTTCTAAATAAGCACTACCCAAAACTCTGGTGGCATAGTTGTAGTTTCATCCCTTTCAAATTCTGCTAAAAAAATTTATTTTCCATTAATTGTCTTGCTATAGAACAACTAATCGGTTAATCAAAAATGTAATCATCAGATCAGCTTTGCACTGATCACATAATCAGTGCAAAGCTGATGGATGTTCAGCAGAAAGAGCTGCTGAGCATTCTGGGAAATGAAGGCAGAGGAAAAGCTCTCCAATCACAACAATAAGAATTTGAATCAATATGAGTTACAACAACATTTAATTTCCCTTTAGGATCAATAAAGTATTTCTGAATTTGAATTTAGCGGCTCACCCTTTATTGGCCAGCTGATCAAAGTTGGTGCCATCAACCCATTCACTCTTTGGTTACCTAGCAACAACCTGGTGGGTAACAAGCAGTATCAAGCGCCCCTCCTTCCCCCAACTTTGGTTGCCTAGCAACAACTAGTTGAGTAACTGGTGCAGCAGCAGTTTCAAGTTTCCCACCGTTCCTCATAACTGCCTGCAGAAAAAACTGTGGATGAAACAGGAAAGATCACAAGGTCACAACTTGTTTTAAAAAACCCAAAAGTTATCAATATCAACTGATATGAAATGCTTATTTCGTCATAGGCTTTTCAGCCGTATCATCCAGCCCGATTGTTTTCCCCTGAATCATCAGTTATGTATAAAATAATCGATAACTTCCTGAATGTTCCGGTATCCAGGTGGTTCTGCTCGAGGCCCGGGACAGAATTGGCGGTCGGGTTTGGGACGACGGCTCTCTGGGCGTCACCGTCGGCCGAGGCGCCCAGATCGTCAACGGCTGCGTGAACAACCCCATCGCTCTGATGTGTGAACAGGTTCTGCTCAAACCTCCGGCACATTCAGCTGCTGTGGCCGCTGCTGCCTCTGGGGGGCGCTGATGATGATGACTCTCTGCTGCAGATGGGCATCAGGATGCATAAGCTAGGCGAGCGCTGCGACCTCTTCCAGGAGGGCGGGCGAGCCACCGACCCGGCCATCGACAAGCGCATGGACTTCCACTTTAACGCCATCCTGGACGTGGTTTCAGACTGGAGGAACGACAAGTCGCAGAGCCAGGACGCACCACTAGGAGGTGCTGTGCACTTTTCATTACTGGATACATCCACACAACGACCAAAATCGTAGTTTTTTATCCAAAAATATCAGATCTTTTCCAATTCCATATCTGGAACCAAATCGTATCCGCAGACTGAACGGTCATGTTGCGTTTTTTACATAATTTTTGTCTTTGAATCTTTATTTTTCCAGATTTACTTTTGTGGCGCAGGTTTTGTTGTTAATATCTTGGACATAGTTCAGAGGAGAAGGCATGTATCTGATTGTTCTATTGTCTCCACAGAAAAGGTTCAGGAGATAAAGAAGAACTTTCTGCAGGAGTCTGGGATGCAGTTCAGTGATTTGGAGGAGAAAGTTCTTCAGTTTCATCTCAGCAACCTGGAGTTCGCCTGCGGAAGCACGTTAGACCAGGTGAGTTTCTGTGCCACCTAACAAGCAAAAGAGACGATAATATTGGGACATTTCTAGTGTCTTCTTGTTTCTTTGTAGGTATCGGCCCGATTCTGGGACCACAACGAATTTTTCGCCCAGTTCTCAGGAGATCACACTCTACTAACGAAGGGTTACTCAGTTTTACTCCACAAACTGGCTGAAGGCCTCGACATCCGCATCAACTGTCCGGTACGTCTCGAAGCACTAACCACTAATTCACTAAACAAGAATCTTAGCTCTACTTACGGTAAACTGCTTAACAGGTTAACAAATTAGCAAAAACTAGCACTAAACTGCTAAGTATTTAAAAACTTAGTGAAAGATGAAAAAATAGCAGTAGCTAATACTAAACCACTAAAGAAAAAAATGTTGTTAGTGCTAAGCCACTACACACAGTAAAAACTAGCTGAAGCTAATGCCAAACTGCTAAACACAAACACATGAAAAATTAGCAGAAGCTAATCTGCTAAACATAATGAGTAGAACCTAACGCTAAACTGCTAAACACTTTAAAACTTACAGAAGCTAATGCTAAACAGAAAGGAATTAGCAGAAGCTAGCGCTAAGCTGCTAAGCAAATAAAATAGTTAATGGAAACTAATGGTAAACATATAAAAATAGTAGTGAAAGCTTCTGGTATACACATAAAAAATATGAGCAGACAGTAACGCTAAGCAAATGAAAAATTAGTTGAAGCTAACGCTAACCATCCCCGTCCTCATCTCCTTCCACTTGACGACTGGTGTGAGACTCGCTAACAACAAAGTTGTCAGTTTCTGATTTTGCTACACATTATTATTTTAAGTTGTATGAATAGAATGACCAAAGTCTAAAACATATGATGTGACATAAAATTCATAAAGTCATGAAAATGGGGAACATTTTATGGTAATAGTTGGATTAAAAGACTGAAAAGGGGCAGCCATCTTGAAAAATGCATCCTGAAATTCCAGTGACTGATGGGAAAAATGAAAAAGTCTGACCTGGATTTCTATTCTTGTATTCACACACAGTTACAGTAACATGCTGCTCTATTAGTGTTGAAATTATTAAAGATCCAAGTTTTTTCCACTTCGCCTTAATGCTGAAGTCTTGTTGTTTTTCCAGGTTCAGGCCATTGACCACTCAGGTGACGCTGTTAAAGTGACCTCCTCTAACGGATCCCAGTGGGCGGCCCAGAAGGTAGCACACCGTGGCAACCACCGTGGGTCGTCTCCATGGCAACGCGTCAGGTGTGTTTTAATGTCAGCTGTCGTCCTCCAGGTCCTCCTTACGGTCCCACTCACTCTGCTTCAGAAGAATGCCATCCGCTTCAACCCGCCACTTCCTGAACGGAAGCTGAAGGCAATCCACAGTCTGGGAGCGGGAATCATAGAAAAGGTAATCAGTGGAAAGATTTCTGTCCGGAGACGTGCAGCAGATTTCTTCAGTTTATACTCTTATTTGTCTAGTATTTTAAAAAAAATCAACCTGCGGAAATATAAAAAGCTATTTTTAAATGATGATTTAATTTGTTGTTTAAAGTCGACTTTACAACCCAAAAAATGACCTTCAGATATATTATTCCAGTGTTTTACAATGTGTAACCACCAGGGGGTGCTAAAAAAGTTGGAGGGAAAAAATGCAAAAGTAATTAAAAAAATTTAATCAACTTTTTTTTATATAATTTTTTATCTTAAAATGTTTCTCAATCATTATTTTAAAAGTATAAGTTAAACTAACTAATTGAAAGATCATTTGCCATAACCATCTTTCTGATTGGTAAAGTTATTAAGCTGCTCTGCGTTTCTGACAGTACCTAGTTGGTTTGGATTAATTTTTTCTCCATTCTCTTAATAAATAAAATAATTTAAAAACTGCTTTTTGTATTTGTACTTTATTCAAGTGTAACAAAAAGCAAAAACAAGTCTCTTGTTGCTATGGTGATTCCCGCCTTTTCTGCTCTCTGACTTAACCACAGCAAGATTTTAAGCCTCAAAAAATAATGACAGTGTGAAAACTATAAGGATCAGAACCTTGTTTTCTTTGGGCAAAAAGATCCAGATTTCAAATATAAAGGCAGTAAATCTGAGTTTGTTTTGTTTGAATCAACAAGTTTCTGAATATTTAATCGGGTCAGAACTGGACCAAGACAAATCTTCGGTGAGAAAAATCATGAAACGGAAAATTAATCCAGTGAAAGATAAAGTCCAACTTCCTGTGAGCTGTTGATATGTAAACATTTGTTCTGCTGGACCGAACGGGTTTGGTTTCCCACACGGGTTTTATTCAGATTGTATTGTTTAAGTGGGAATTTCTGACTTAAACAAGTTCTGAATGTTCTTAAAAGTTTATCTGGACCTACAGTGTTAGGAAACCAGAACATTTAATTTCTCTAAACTGTCCCGTCTTCATGTTGAGCGTTTTACTTGTGACCCACTGAGTTTGAGGCCAAACATCTGGCAGGTTTTACGGTTTCTAATCTCAGTAAATTATCCTGCAGGTTGCTCTTCAGTTTCCGAACCGGTTCTGGGACTCAAAGATCCAAGGAGCGGATTATTTTGGTCACATCCCGCCGTGTCCAGAGAAGAGAGGCATGTTCAGCGTCTTCTACGACCTCGACCCACAGGTTGGGACTTTACTCACTTTACGCTATATACAGTATATATATATATATATATATATATATATATATATATATGTATAATTTGTTAAAACTGTTTTTGTGTTTTTGGTGACAACCAGGGGAAACAGGCTGTGCTGATGTCCATCATGTCTGGTGACGCGGTTTCTGCCATCGGGGACCTGGAGGACTTTGAGGTGGTTGACGAGTGCCTGAAGGTCCTGCGAGAACTTTTCACAGAGCAGGTATTGACTTTGGGTGAGGACAGCTGGAGGTCTGGTCTTTGATTAGACCATCACAATGGATTAGTTGTGTTGTTTGGGGTCCTGTGATGACCCAGTTTGCCCCAAGGCAGATGTCTCTACCATCCCTCCACCACCGTGCTTCACAGCTGTTGTCTCAGTGTTCCTGTCCTTCATCCAGGTTCAGCTCTGCTAAGCTCAGTTTGGCAGCCATCTTGTTTCTAGAGAGAAGAGACTTTCTGATTCAATCCCTTCAAACAGCCTTGCTGGTTCAGGGTCACAACCTTTGACCTGTAGCCTGCTAACTGAGGCCTGTAGAGTTTGAGATGGAGCTCTGGGGTTCTGGTCATTTCTCTGAGTTTCACGTTCTGACCTCTGATCTTGGGCAGATTCTGCTGGGAATCTGCTGAATTCCTTCTTGTTTTCAAGAGGTTTTCCTCTTGGAAACAATCATTTTTATGTTAATCTTTACATTTGTTGATTACTGTTTTATTTGTTTTTGTCTTGGGAATAATCTTGCTCTTTGGAGAATGATGAACTTCAGATGGCTTGGAGATGATCTTCAACCTCCACCAGGTTGATGGGCAGCAACAGCTGTTTCTCTGAAGTCATTGCTGTTTTCTTACCGTCTTAGTATTTAAACACACACGTATGTTTCAGAGCAGCAACTAAAACTGCTTCTTTTATGGAAATCAGACGGACTCACCTGGATGTCACCTGTTACCATTTTTTGACAGGAAGTTCCTGATCCTCTGAATTATTTTGTGACGCGTTGGAGCAAAGACGTGTGGTCCCAGATGTCATACAGCTTCGTGAAGACAGGGGGCAGTGGAGAGGCCTACGACGTCCTGGCAGAAGACGTGCAGGGAAAAGTTTTCTTTGCAGGCGAGGTAACGCTGCTTCCCTCAAAATGTTTGTTTTTACTCTCGTAAGCAGAACTTTATCCATTATAATTGATACTTTTTTATTGATTTTGATCATTTTTATGCATAAATGATGTGAAGCTCAGACTTAAATGCAATAACAAACCTAAATTCTTCTGTTGCTAATTAGCAACACCAGGCACTTAAGGAATGAAACAAACTTTTTAATCCTAAATACATTTAATCCCATCCTGAAATCAGTTTACCGTTACACCAGGCGTCGCCCGTTTGCCCAGTTTTAGCTTAAATTTAAGAGGTATTTCTGACTAAAATGATGCCCAATCATGCATCTTTATACTAGAGTCACCGAAGAAGCTACAATCCAAAGACAACCTGCGTAATTGTTGTAGGAAAGGAACATTTAAAGATTAGTTATAATCCCAGAAGTGCAGGAATGTAATATTTTAAAAGTTAAGACCGTTCGCCGCATTTCTTCTTCTTCTCAGGCCACAAACCGACACTTCCCTCAGACGGTGACCGGAGCCTACCTCAGCGGCGTCAGAGAGGCCAGCAAGATGGCTGCCGTGTGACCGGACCGCCCCGCCGCTCTCTGAAGCACCAGCACCAACTCGAACCCCGTACTCACTGTGACAGCCGTCTCTGCCGCTGGTTCCGGTTCCGGATCTGCAGCTCATTTCCAACAGAGAAATGCTGTTTATTTATGTAATTTGATGCAAACTGCAGCTCTGTGTAGATTAATCAGAAACACAATGAACAGTGATACTGAAATGTGGATGAACTCTCAGGCGTCCCATCATCATGAACAGATTATTCCAAGTTTTCCCAATTGTAGAAATTTATGATCTGTAGTTTTTCTGGTCAGTGTTTTATGATGAATTGTTGATTTAGTCAGAGTGATTCTGCTGCAGAGCTTTTGATTTAAAACAGTACGTTTCTTACCAAGTGGACCTCAACATTCAGAATACAACAAACTCTTCTATTTCCTTCTCAGGGATCTTATCAGGAAGTGCTGACTCTAAAACATCGGACGGTTTTCAATATGTGGGCATAAAAACGACGGAAATCCTTCCTGAAAAGTGACGCTCCTGAGATTTGGAGAAGTTCCTCACTTTCTCTCGATTAACTGTGACTAACGAGGATTCATGTGACTTCATGTCCTGTTTGTCTTGTTTGTGTAATAAACTGAGCTACAAACTGCCACAAAGATCAGATCTACTGCTGCTGTAACATTTACATCCTCCATTCAATTATAAAATGGAAACATACTCGAGTCACTGATTTTAAAACCTTAGCTAATCGATACAAAAAAATGGGTTTTGCTATCAATCTGATAGTAATTAAAGATTGCACATTTGAACTTTGAAACAGTGTAAATTTCAGTATGATGCTCATTAGCAACATCAGACATTGAAGGAAAGAACCTCTTAATCAAATTAAATTCAAAAACACTTGAAATACTGAAAAACTATTAGTGTGACTGTAAATGTATTTAGAATATTTTATTGATGCTGCTAATTTCAAAACAAGACTTTGATATTGAGTCAAAATGATTAAAACATTTTAATCATTCTAATGTTTCAAATGTAGCTAAATACTGTAATATGTATTTTTGACAAAAAAAAAGATGCCTGATTGTGCATCTTTATAATCTCTTTGAGTTCTGAGATCTGCTGTGGAAGATTATGGTGCAAAGAATATTACAGACAACCCGGAGCATCCTCATTAGACTGATACAACCATCCAGTCAGAGGCTTTTTTAGCGATGGTGTTACACTGACTGCTACAGGAGCTGCTTCATAGCCATTAGCATCTACAACTCTTTGAAGAAACTTTAGTAATACGAGTTGAAGCATTAAATTTCCCTTTAAGGTTAAAGTATTTTCTGAATTGAGTTGAATTTCACAGTTTTAACTTCGATTTTGTTGCTAAGCGACGGCGATAGTCCGAGTGACGCGTCATCAACACCCGCCGCCCGCCTTTTTCTGCTGGAGCTAACCGGAAGAAAACAAAGCAGTGATTAACGGAGTGTTTACTGCGGGAACTGGCGGGTTTTAGCCTTTTCCTCGGGGTTTCATGAGCCCGTAGCCGTGTGTGCTGCTTGGTGGAGCACCGCAGGGAGCCGTGGGGTTTGATAAAAGCAGTGAAACCCGCCGGGATGAAGTGAGAGACCGTGAGGATGGACTGCAGCGCTGCTAGCAGCATGGTGGCCCACCGATCTGCAGGTAGCCGCTTCTGCTCATTACTACAGCACAAACCGGGGGAAATCACTGCGCTTAGCTGCTCTCACCAACAAAACGGTTGCAGATGTGCAGAAAATAATTTTCAGGTCGAGTGAATCCCTTGGTTTCTCATGGATTCATGAGATTCGTCCATTCATCCTCCCAGGAACTGATGTGCTGTTTTAGTAAAATCACAGAAACTATCTGCAGACGTGCATTTGAAAATAATGATGGGCTGTTTTATGGAAATGTAATGCAAATTTTACCGCAATCCAAACCCAGCACACATTTAGATTTATAACAGGTTTGGTCCATTGATGCTGTGGGTCATTGTGACTTAGAGTCTCTATTTCTGACTTTTAACCTGGTTAAACTCTTTGTTTCTCTAACTATAGACTACAAACGAGGCCACCTGATTAACTGGGATGGATCAGTAAATTATTGCCAGATTATATAATCAACTCTTAATTAAGGTTGCACTGATTGCATTTTCAGGCCGATCAGTAATTTTTAAAAAGCCTGACCTTTTTAAAAATAAGGGACACTGTGAGGTGTCATAAAGTCACAATACAACTATTGAAGCAGATCCACTGTCTTCATTTGATAACTTTTATAACTGAAATAACTATGGTTGTTATTATGCCAATAATATTGCAATCTGCAATATTACTCCAGATTGCAACAACTTCTTGGACAAGTTATCGCCCAGAAATATTTGTTATAATTATAGGCTTAATTAGAATCAATATGGACTTTATTAAAGCAAATTTATTATGAATTTTATTTGCAACAGTTAGGCTTGTCACCTTAAATTTTTCTAGACAATAAATTTTCCCAGAAGTTATTGCGATAAACGATAATATAATGGCAATGGCATAATAATGCAAGAACACATTGTCAGAGATCAATTAAATTTACATTTTAATAAAATTTAACACTGGAAGACATTTTAAATATCCCGGAACAGAAACAGCAAATACAATGAATTATGAAGTCTGTAAACAAAACTATCCTAAAAAAAAAAAAGCTGGTTGAGACTAAAACACCAGAGAGAGAAAAGAGAAAAACGATGAATCATGCAAATGGAAATTATTGAGCTTGTTTTAATTTATCAGGCGATTAATTGATTTATTGATTAATGCGACAAGCCTGGGAACAAATGTGTCTCAATAAATTAAAAAATTGCTAAAAAATGCATCTATTTCTGTGCATCATTTTAAAACAAACCATTGAAAAAAACCTAATTTGATGGTACTCTTACTTATTACAATTTACATTTGAATACTCTAGTTTTATTTTAATGATTGTAATGTAAATTAACAGTAATTTTCCTGATTCACCAATCAGGGAAGGAAAACTCCAGCTCCGGGGAAGAGGAGTTCGTCCCGCTGTCGAAGCTCCTCATGAGGCCGCAGAGCGACGACAAGAAGTCATGTGACAACGCCAACTCAAAGAAGAGCGGAGGTGACACCGACAAAACACTTTATTTAAAGCAGGGGTGTCCAAAGTGCGGTCTGGGGGCCGTCGGCGTGATTTTGTGGGTCCCCCAAATGCAATTAAAGAATGATGCAACTTTGTCCTGTCCATCACAGGTACAGACTCAAACTGCTTATTTTTAATCAGGATAAAATTATTGCCAACATAAATTTTTCCATTCTTATTATTTTTTAGGCTGAGTTATCTTTCCATATCTTTTCATATCGTTATTTTTTAAATATATATATATCTATATTTTCGATTTTGGCCCATGTGACACCCCTGCTTTAACGAGAAGAGGTTTCAGTTTGGATTTTTTTAACTTTGGATTATTTTCCAGCTTCGGTTAATTCATCAGACGAAGAGCCGCCAAAAAAAACAGCAGCGAAGGAGAAAAAGGAAACTTCTGCCAAATCTGACGCCTCAGAGGACAGAAACTCCGGTAACTTCACCTCACATCCCGTTTCTGCAGCTCTGCTCCCGGAGGCCGGTGTGAATATTTATTTTACTTTGTTTCTCCTCAGATTCCAACGCAGCTGACGACTCCGATAACGAGCCTCAGGTGAAAACATCCAAACCTTCAGCCAGAGCAGCGAAGAAGAAACCAGTCGGCAGGAAGAAGAATGGTGGGATTACTTTCTGCTGGCGCTGCTTTGTTTTGGATCTTGATGAAAAAGTCCACATGATCATACCTCCACCACCGTGCCTCATGGATGAGTTCTTTAGTGTTAATTTTTCTGTCTCTAGCTTCAGATGATGAGTCGCTACAAGAGAAGAAGAAACCAGCAGCAAAAGACAAAAATGATTCTTCTCCTCCCAAATCTGACGCCTCAGAGGACAGGAAGTCAGCTGACGACTCCGATAACGAGCCGCTGGTGAAAACATCCAAACCTCCAGCCAGACCAGCGAAGAAGAAACCAGCAGGCAGGAAGAAGAAAGGTGGGAAAACTTCTTCTGCTTCGCCCTCTTTACTTTCTTCTTCACTTTTATCGTTTTTGCTTTCCTCTTCTACACGTTCTTGTTTCTTCTTTGCTTTTGTCTTTGATGCTAAATTTGTTTTCACTTTCTTCCTTGTTTTACTTTTTTCTTTCCTTCTCTTCACTTTCTTCTTTTTGTTTCTTCTTCACTTTTGTTTTCTTCATTTCCGAAGAAAACAAAAGAAGAAAGCTGTGATTACTCTTTGTCGTTGCTTCTTCATTTCAGATCGTTGTCCTGATTTTATCAGCTAAAAATCCACATGATCATTCCTCCACCACCGTGCCTCATGGATGAGTTCTTTAGTGTTAATTTTTCTGTCTTTAGCTTCAGATGATTCCTCGGACGACGAGTCACTACAAGAGAAGAAGAAAACAGCAGCAAAAGACAAAAATGATTCTTCTCCTCCCAAATCTGACGCCTCAGAGGACAGGAAGTCAGCTGACGACTCCGATAACGAGCCGCTGGTGAAAACATCCAAACCTCCAGCCAGACCAGCGAAGAAGAAACCAGCAGGCAGGAAGAAGAAAGGTGGGAAAACTTTTCTACATTGTCTCATATCACTGTCATGTTTTTATAAGCTAAAAAATCCCAAAGCATCATACCTCCACCTCCTAACCTCACTCAATTTTCTGACATTAGCTTCAGATGACTCCT
Organism: Brachyrhaphis roseni; assembly: GCA_903066815.1. Classification (NCBI taxonomy): domain Eukaryota; kingdom Metazoa; phylum Chordata; class Actinopteri; order Cyprinodontiformes; family Poeciliidae; genus Brachyrhaphis; species Brachyrhaphis roseni. The sequence goes on from CAEFZY010027720.1 coordinate 62,918, forward strand.
CGGACGACGAGTCTCTAACAGAGAAGAGGAAACCAGCAGGCAGGAAGAAGAAAGGTGGGAAAACTGATCAAATCAGACGTTGCTTTTGAAATGTGGTTCACCAGAATAAATTAGAAAAATAAATGGTTATTTTCTGACTCATTTTGCAAGAAGCAGAGGATATCTGCCATGTTTGCCTAAAGGCACAAAGCTACTGCTGCGAACTGCACAGCAACTTTCTGGAGAAAAGATTTTTATTAAACACTTGAGACAAAAAAAACAAGACGAAATTATCAAAATTATCTGTCAACTAAAAAAATAATGGATTGTGAGTGTAAGCTGCTCAGGTGCTGTGGCAAGCCATCATTCCTCCACCACCGTGCTTTAACTGCGTTTTGTTTGAATCGTTTCTCGTAGCATCAGACGACTCCGACGACGAGCCGCTAACCAAGAAGAAGAAACCAGTAACGAAAGACAAAAAGGAATCTTCTCCTCCCAAATCTGAGGAGTCAGAGGACAGAAACTCTGGTGATCCTTCACACATCCTCGTGTTTCTGCAGCTCAGCTCCCTCAGGACGCTGTGAATATTTATTTGTCTCTTGTTTCTTCAGATTCAAATGCAGATGATGACTCTGACTACAAGCCTCAGGTGAAAACATCTAAACCTTCACCCAGAGCAGCGAAGAAGAAGAAAACCTCAGGGAGGAAGAAGAAACCAGCAGGCAGGAAGAAGAAAGGTGGGATTACTTTCTATCTTCTTCTTCTATTGCTGCTGCTTCCCATGTTGGCAGCTGTCTGGGACGTTTCTTCTGCAGCGTAATCCTCTTTTATTTGTTTATTTTTGCATTAATTTTTTAATTTTTATTTACTTTTTATTGACATTCATGAAAAGTATATTAATGCCTCTGCTTTGGTTCAATTATTTTCTTACACTGCTTTTTATATTTAATGTTTTTATTTTAAACATGTTTGAATACAATAGTAGCTGCTTTCATAAACAAACTATTATTTGCATAAAATGTAGAACTATTAATGCATGTAAGATATTTTTGCTCACTGAATGCAAACCTTCCATTTAGCAGAGCAAACATATTACAGGCTTTGTCATTTTTCCTCAGTGACAATACACTAGGGCAGTTTTAAAACACAATCTGGAACGTTTAAACATAAACCTGAATATCTAACTACAATAAATCTGACTATTAACCTAAAATATGGCAGAACCAACCCAAAATACACCAGGCTAGAGGTTAGCTGCTAAACTAGCGGGAAAACTAGCATCCTAGCGCCGAGAAGCTAACATGTTACAGCAGTTATTTCACTCCCAAAACGTAGTCTACGTAGAACTAGTAAGTGCTGTAGTAAATTTTGTATGATTAAATCTTCATGGGAATCATATATGTTTGACGGACGTTATCAACCTTTAATCAAAGAAGAATATGACGGACTGTTTACGTCTTGTTTGCTTCTTCATGTTTCCCAACCAACTGTCTCACGAGAAGCACTGCCACCCTGTGGTCTAATTAGGTATTACACGCACATTCAATACTTTTTAAACTGAATTTTTATTGTTAAATTATCAATAAAACAAAACAATGTTATTAAATATTGCATTCATGTTAATTTACATTCAAAGACATAACTTAGAAATAAAATAAGTATACATAAACTATCTAATTAATCAGAAATTTCATAACTACCTCCATGTTAAAGGCCTTACAGCTTTACTTTTATCACTGAGAATACCTCACACAAGAACAGTGCTATTAACAGTGTGCTAATGTGTGTAGATAATTCCTTTAAATCATTGAAATTTCCTTCAATTTGATTTTGTACTTAGCTTTTGTCATAAAACTTTAAAATCTTCACCTTTCTTCTATGAAGACATTATGGGTTCTGTTTGTGTTTAGTGCTGAGTTTTCTATCTTCAAATCATTTCTTGTAGCTTCAGATGATTCCTCGGATGACGAGTTACTACAAGAGAAGAAGAAACCAGGAGCAAAAGACAAAAATGATTCTTCTCCTCCCAAATCTGACGCCTCAGAGGACAGGAAGTCAGCTGACGACTCCGATAACGAGCCGCTGGTGAAAACATCCAAACCTCCAGCCAGACCAGCGAAGAAGAAACCAGCAGGCAGGAAGAAGAAAGGTGGGATTTTTATTTATTTTTTGTTTTATTTATTTTTTGCTCTGATTTTCCTCTGAATCCTCCAGACGCCTCCTCCTCCTCCGACGAGCTGCTGACCAAGAAGAAGAAACCAGCAGCGAAAGGCAAAAAGGAATCTTCTCCTCCCAAATCTGAGGAGTCAGAGGACAGAAACTCTGGTGATCCTTCACACATCCTCGTGTTTCTGCAGCTCAGCTCCCTCAGGACGCTGTGAATATTTATTTGTCTCTTGTTTCCTCAGATTCAAACGCAGCTGGTGACTCTGACTACGATCCCCGGTTGAAAACATTCAAACCTCCAGGCAGACCAGCGAAGAAGAAGCCAGCAGGCAGGAAGAAGAAAGGTGGAATTACTTTCTTCTTCTGCTGCCGCTAATTAGAATAAATTACATCTGATTGACGTTTTCCAATCATTATTTGCGGTTACATTATGAAACACAATGATTTCCTCAATTTATCTGTTATGTTTCTGCATATTAAATATTTCTGTACTTTGTGAAAAGTTTATATATATTCATGCACATTTTCACACCACAATGGTTTTTGTGCATAAGCAGCGTTTATATGTGCAGCATTTCAGTACAGGAGTGGGCTGGACTTTGACTAGACCAGATCAGCATCCAAAGAGACTCTTCTATGGATTCTCTTTTTTTGTCGAATTGTTGTTTTTTTATTTGTTTGTTTGTTTTAAGCCTTTTTTTTCTTTTTGTTTAGATTTTTTTCAGTTTTAGTTGTTTTTCTATTTCAGTTTAAAAACTTTTCAGTTTTAAATATTTTTTCCAGTTTCAAATATTTTTTCTTTTACTTTATTTCTGTTCCAAATCTTTTATTTTGGTTTTAATTCTTATTTGTTTTAAATAATTTTTTTCAGTTTCAATTAGTTGTAGTTTTTTTTTTCGCTTTAAAGTGTTTTTTGTTTCAAATGTTTTTTTAGTTTTAATTCGTTTCAGTTTTATTTTGACAGCATAGAATCTGTTATTGTTGAGTTCTGATTTTCCTCTGAATCCTCCAGGCGCCTCCTCCTCCGACGAGCCGCTGAACAAGAAGAAGAAACCAGCAGCAAAAGGCAAAAAGGAATCTTCTCCTCCCAAATCTGAGGAGTCAGAGGACAGAAACTCTGGTGATCCTTCACACTTCCTCCTGTTTCTGCAGCTCAGCTCCCTCAGGACGCTGTGAATATTTATTTGTCTTTTGTTTCCTCAGATTCAAACGCAGATGATGACTCTGACTACGATCATCGGGGGAAAACCTCCAAACCTTCAGCCAGGTCAGCGAAGAAGAAGCAAATCCCAGGGAGGAAGAAGAAACCAGCTGGCAGGAAGAAGAAAGGTGGGATTAGTTTCTATCTTCCTGGTTGTTTTCTCATCCTGATGAATAAAGCGGTGAGATAAAACGCAGCGGTTGTTTTATTTTCCGCTGCAGCGCCGTCAGAGCAGGACGAAAGCTCCGACGACGACGAGCCGTTAAGCAACGTTGCTCAGAAACTTCCTGCGAAGAGGAAGAGGAAACCCGTCCAGCTGTTTTCTAAATCCTCTCCGCTTGTGAAATCCAAGAGGAACGCCTCCAGGAAGAGCGGTGAGCCCAAATCTGCCTTTCCACACTGTTCTCTTCCTGATTTAAACTGTCAAATTCAGCTTCAAATCTTTTTCTCAGTTTTAAAAGTTTTTCTTTTTCAGTTTCATTTTTTATTCTGTTTGAAATCTATTTTTAGTTTGAAACCATTTTGTGAGTCTCAAATCTCTTTTCCTGTTTTTGTTTTAATTTTTAATCTTTTAATTAGTTTCAAATCTTTAATTTTTTTCAGTTTCAGATCTTTATTTTCAGTTTTAAATCTCAACTCTTCCTCTTTAAAAATGCTTCCCTCTTAATTTAAACTAATAAATTCATTTCATTTTAAAGTGAACTACGCTGAGACGTCGAGCGAGCACAGCTCCGATGACGAGCAGCTGCTTGTGACGAAGAAGACGACAAACGATTCATCAAGGAGAGCGACGGCTTCAAAACGAAAGTCCCTGAAAGGTGATCCGGTTGCCGGTTCGATTCCCTCTGCGATCAGGTCAGCCGCTAACCTGCCGGTTTGTTTTTTAGACGCTTCGTCTTCCGACGACGACGGTTCTCCCCGGCAGAAACCAGGTCGGAAATCCACGAAGAGCAAGAGGCCGCGAGGAAGACCGCTGAAGAACTCCTCAGGTTCTGCAGCAGCAGATACAGGCCAACCGCTGCCAATCACTCGTTTTAACATTCGCTGCTTTTCCCTGGCAGGAAACTGGGATGATGACGACAGCTCAGATGACGAAGCTGCGGCGAATCGCTCCAACCGGAGAACAAAGAGCAGAACAAAAGCTTCGACCCGGAAATGGAGGAATCAGAAGCAGAAAACATGGAAAGGTAAAAACAGAGTTTCACTGTTGCAGCTTTCATTTTACTGACCCTGGAAATTATCCAAAAGTCCAGCTTCAGTCACCAGGTTCCCTGAAAACCTCAAATAAATCTCAGTAATAAAGTCATTTAAAAAAACACTTTTAGTTTTGTAGCTGCAGTCTAATAAAAATAGCCCAGTTCTATGGAGCTAAATTGGAGCCATAATTTTTATTCAAAATGAAATTGGATCTGAAAAACATTTTGAAACAGTTTGATAATTTTTTTTGGTTTGAAATCTTTTTTTTCAGCTTCAAATGTTTTTTCTACTTTCAAATTATTTTTCTGTTTTAAATACTTTTTTTCTTTGTTTTGCATTTTTTTTTTATGCTTTGATTTTTTTAAGGTTTAAAACATTTTTTTCCAGTTGCAAATCTTTCATTTTTCTTTGTTTCTTTTCTTCTTTTCTTTAAATGTTTTTTATTTTCAGTTTTTGTTTCATATGTTCTCTTCATTTTCAAGCATTTTTTTAAGGCATCAAATCTTTTTTTCTTCAAATATTTTTTCACTTTATTTCAGCTTCAAATGTTTTTAATGGGTTTTTTTTTCATTAAAAAATATTTTGTCACTAAAACTTTTCCTGTTTTCAGAAAACATGTTTTGAATAAAATGAAGAAACAATTTATCTGCACACTATGTGATCGACATTTTTCTGACACTACAGTTTCGGTCAGTTAGAAAGCAGCAGATTGAACTGAATCATGACTTCAGTGCTTTCCCTCATTCTGAGAAAGCATGCAGTGACAGTGGAGAGACACAACTGGAGAAGAATCCTGCAGCTCAGCCTGAGCGGCCACCGGCTGAGGGAAAGAAGGAACCAGGTGTACTTTCTATAGAGGAACAACAGAGAATAAAACTAGAAGCTGAAATAACAGCAAATAATGCAAAGTGGAGAGTAGCAGGAGAACGTAGCAGAGATAGTTCAGGTATTCCAGGTAAAGTAAAGTTTTAGGCCCGAGCTCTCGACCCTGTGGTACTCCACTGTGTGTAAAGAAAAATCGTTTATAATTCCTTCCTGGTCATCGTGGTGTTTTTGTTTCAGACGTACCGAGCAGCATTTCAGACGAGGAGGCTGCGATCCAAACAGCCAAACACGCAGAAGTGACCAGAAAGGTGAAGGTCGCTCTGCAGAGGTGTGACGCTGAAGACAAAGAATCTGCTGCAGCCGCCACAAAACCCACAACAGGTGAGTCTTCACGCCGTCCACCATTAAACCTGCAGCGAGCTAATGAGGGAGCTAACGGTTTGGTTTTTTTCTCCACAGAACGAGAAGAGACCGAAGAGAAATCGACAGCAGAAAACCCAGAAAAATCCTCTGAGGAGGAATAAGAGACAAAACTTTCTCTGAAAACTAGTTAGTCCTGAATTCATCTGTAGGCTTTTATACATTTTGTTTCACATTTATTAGGTTTGGGACCAACTTTTCCAGGTTCCTGAAATGTTTTTTTTTTTCTTATTTGTGGCTGTTTGCCTGAAGTTCTTCTGGTTTTTAGAAAATGTTTTTAACCGTGTTGTGAGTCGTCGTCCACTCTGCATGCAGGTACACACCTAGTTTTAGGGTTTTCATTTTATATCAGTAGGAAATTAGGTGAAATCCCTCCTTTAGTGTCATAATAAAATTATTTAACCACCTCCTATAAAAGAGTTTCCCAAAATATTTCAAGTTTAGGGAAGGAAATTGGATTTCTAAACCATTTTTTATACTTTAAAAGAACTTTGGCAGTATGAGTTACTGAATTATGTGATGTTTTGGGTATAAAAAGTTTTTTCTCTTTTTTTGGAGGACAAATGATGGTGTTGTTGGAAATTAAACCTTTGTTTTTCTTTTTTTTCACAATGATCTTCTGCAGTATGCTAGAATATTTGTCCCGTTTAAGAAAAACGTTTCATGTTTAAAATATACCTAGTGGTGTGTTCCTTGATGTTCAAATGTGCAGGTTTTATGTATGTTAATATTAAAATTTGCTACATTATTTGAAAATGAGTCTTTATTCATTTTCAATTTCAAGAAAAAATGTTTGGAATGATTTTTAGAGATAAATGCTGCTGCATTGTTATGATAGCATTTCTGCATTAAACCAAGACGCACTCATTGTTTGCATTGTATAGTTATGTATCTTAATGTTGACTTGAATTATCTATTTGTGCTTTTATTTATTAAGTCAAATATTTAATATTCCACTGCTGCCAGACGTTTACAATAATCACGGGGTGCAAAAAAATCCTGAATTTACTGATTTGCACAGAAAATCAAAATATTTTTCAAAATTGAGTTACTATTAGGTTTTTAAACATCAATACGGGATCAGAAAGTCATAAAATTATTATTCAGAGAGCAAATATTTTTTAAAAAGAGCAAAAATTAAACCATTACGAACATAAACATGAAATTAAATAAATATTTGAGTGAAATTAGCCTTTAAATATGTTTAAAATATTTGTCCAGATATTGAGCAGTTAAACGTAATAATGTGGGATGTAGTGACCCCTAGCGGCGCAGCTTGGAATTCAGCGATTTTCGTCTTTAATCCATAAAATATAAATTTTTAAGGAAAATAAATACATTTTATTAATTTTACGTATTAAGTTTTAACTTTAAAGACATATATGGATCTGAAATAATGAAGTTCATTGTAGGATTTAGTCTACTCCATGGATGTGAGAAGTTTCTGTTTCCGCTCTGAAGCCACGCCCCCATTTCACGCTGCTGGTTTTGGGTTTGTGGTCGAACTGGTCTGGACCGGATATGACGTCAGCAGTTTCGGTTTCGTCCCACTTTCAAGTCGCCCTGAAGTGGAGCAATGAAGTAAAGAGAAGTCAGATTTACAGTAAGTTTCAGCTTCTCCAGATACTTTTAGCTCTCAGGCTAAATGCTAAAGCTATTAGCCACCAGGCTAAATTACAGGAATAAATAACATCACGGTCTGTTTGTCACGTCTGTGGGAAATTGTGTCTGGAGATATGCATAACATTTTTAATTTCTATATTTAAGGTTTCTGAGTTTTGGTCCACAAAGAACCAAACGCACACACACACACACACACACACACAGCTGACAGGTAGTTTCACTTTCTTTGACTCGTTCAGACTGAAGGAAATAAACAAAACATGTTGCTATAAAATATGAGGAAAGTCAAAAACAAGCTGAGAGTGAAAATCAGATTATTGTTTTTGCTTCTGCAGGGATTAATTACCTGGTCACGTGATCACCTCAGTTTGTTCAGGTGTGTGTTGTGCGTGTGTGTGTCTGTGTGTGTGTGTAAAGGTTAGGGTTAAGAAAACCACAGATAAAGAAACTTCTGACCAAAAGTGGTGGAAATTAAATTAATACGGGGTTCCAAGTGGGACAAAATTCATCCTGATCCGACTGTTTTCCCTGCAGTTTTTATCAGCAGATTTACCAAAAAGTGATCAGATTTATCTGATCGCTGCCATTAATTTATAGATTTCAGCTCTGAGAAAATGAAAAGTAGTCCTGCAGAACCAGAACAACGTGACGAATCAGGATCAAAGTTCGTTTCTGGGAGGGAACCTCAGTTAGCCTTTAGATAGGTCTTATGGGGCAGTAGCCCAGGGCCACATGTGTTTTTGGGGTGGGGCTGCATGCATACTCTGCATGTTTGTAAACATTTCACCTCATATTAATGCATCTTTTGCTACAAGTGATCAAGTGTTCACTAAAGAAATGCTGTTGCTGCAATAAAATGTTTATTTTATTTTTTTAAAAAGGAATTTAATTATTTATTTCAATCTTTTAATGTATTTGTAATGTTTCATTATCAGCCTTATGTGGTTGAAAGAAAAATCTGCAGAATAACAGTTTCTTCTTAATCACCAGAATAATTATTTAATATTCAGAATAATTGATTAATTGTCAGAAGAATCAATAGAATAATCAATTAATCATCCGTATAATCAGCATAATTAAACATCAGAATAGTCAGTCATTACAATTATGGGTTAATCATCAATAATCAATAGAATAATCAGTTAGTCATCAGAATACTCAATAGCATAATAGTTTTATCATTAGAATAATCAATTAATCATTAAAATAATCAATTAACCAGCAGAATAATAAACAGAAAATTTATTAATCAGCAGAATAATCAATGGCACAACCGATTAATCTACGGGATAATCAATCAATCTTCAGGATAATTGATTTTTAAACTAATCGTTAGTTGCAGCCATGATTGTTTTGTTCGCTAAATGTTGTTTTGTTTGTTTCTGTAGATGGATTTCCCGGTCGAGGCCACGGTTCTGATCGACCGGTTCCAGGATGAGCGGGAGGTCCGGCGGCTCCTCCAGTCCTACGGCTTTAAGGTGACGGATCTGGACCGAGGTCGGGTCCGTGTAGCAGGTTTTTTCCATAACCTCGAAGCAGTGAAGGCCCGTTTGGAGCGGCTCCTGGAGGCGACGCCGCGCTACTCCTCGGATCTGCCGCCCGCTTCCTCCGGAGCCATTTCAAAGCACAGCAGGAATAACGCAGATCCAGGTTCCATACGGAGACGTTCGGCCTCTTTGGGCCCCAGAACCTCCTCCAGTCCAAAGCACCAGGCGCCAGATTATCGGACTCCAGGCGAGGTGATTGTGATCGACTCTGATGTCTACATGTACGCCAAGCGGTTCAGGAAGCAGCAGCTGGACGACCTCCTGACCCGGCAAGACGTCCAACGTGACGTGAAGGCAGAGGAAGAAAGTACCATCATCACCCTGCGGGGTCCAGACGCCGGGCCGGTGTCCGCAAACCTGCAGCAGCTCCTGGACGACCTGCGCAGAACCCTCCGGACCCAGGAAGTCCTTCTGTCGGACCTCAGCGCCGAAGGAAAACGCCTTCTAGGTAGAATCCAAGAAAACAACAAATCCTTGAATTTAGTTCTGGTGTGTGAGAAGATCGACAGACTCCACCTGGTCGGCCCGTCCAAAGAGAGCTACGACCTGAAGCAGAGCCTTCAGGGGGGCCCAGTCGACCAACCAGGAGCCAGAGGACGGCCGGCCGATCGGACCAGGAGAGAGAGGAGCAGATCGGTGCCAACCAGGAGTGAGAGAAGTCCAGCAGCTGGCGGGGAGTTTTCGTCATGGAGGGGCGGCGGACAGGAAGCGCCAAGAGGACGAAGCCTGTCGGAGTCCCGCGCAAAACAGGAAGAAGAAAAACTCAGAAGAAAAGACGTTCAGACTGCAGAAGGCCGAAACAGATTCCGTATCATTCGGTCTTTTGGAAAAACTGTAAGAGATTTGTTTAAGAAAAAGGGAAAAAAGGACAAATAATCATTTCTACAAACACCTGAATCAACCTTGCACTGAAATAATCCCAATTCCCGTTTCAGGATAAATTATGATCTTAAATATCCTGGAACTTTATGCAATAAGACATTAAATGAATGTAGCTGAGATTAAACTGCAGGAATCAAAGTTTGATCAGTTTTTAAAATAATTTTAGGGCTGCAACTAACAATTATTTTAGTAATCCATTATTCTGACGATTAATCGGAGAAAAAAAACGCATAAACTTTTAATCTTTTTTGTACAACTGAAGAAATTCATTAAAAGATGCAAATAAAAAACCTAATTAAATTCTTTTTTCAGAACCAGGTGAAGCTAAAACTACTTGAGTTCTGTGTGAAAGAAGGTTTTTCATCTTACATACAAAATTTATATACATTTTTTGTTTAGTTTTGGCTTCATTTCTGTTCTGACTCTGTTGTTGTTTCAGCAGATGGCTTTTTTTAACTCCAGTTAGCGATGAATCAATTCCTAAATAAGTTTACCATAATTTCAATATTTGATCAATTACAATTAATCGTGATTAATGGATTAATCGCGATTAATCGATTAATCTTTTCAGCCCTAAATGATTTTTCTAAAACTTACTTAGAAATTCTTGAATCTATTTTAAGTCAAAAGCACAAATCCAACAACAGCCCAGGACGAAGGAGAGTTTTAACAAAATGAAGGAATTTATTCGTATAAAGTTTGAAGATCTTCATCCTTTCTGTTGTTTCATAACAGAATATTTGCACTAAAATGGTTTAAAACACTGAGACTGTAAAACACTGACGTGAAGGAGTCGCTGTGAATGTTTGGAAGTTAAATAAAACAGATTTCCTCTGATTGCCACTGACGTGGTTAATGTTGCTGCCACACCTGAGTGTGACTCGGTGACGCGGACGCAGCGCCAGGCGGGGGAAGCGGGAAGAGGAAGCGACCCAGAGGAAGTTTGAGTGGAGGATCTGAAAGGCAGCTGAGGTTTCACAACGGCCGCTCGTTTCACTGAAAGCACCGTCTGGTTCCCGAGGAGCCGCGAATCGCTGGGAACGAGATGGACGCTGTGGAGGAGGTAAGTGTCCTTCAGTCCGTCAGAACCGTTCTGGTTCGATTCGTCTGGGTCAGCAGAACTCAGGGCGGTCAGACAAACTGAACCGCTTCAGTTCATCTGATTCACAGCAAATCTGACTAATCTGAGCCAAAAGTTCAACCTGCATCACGCAGAAGAAACGTTTTCATCTTTTTATAATCGTTTTATTACGTTTTTACTGTATTTGCAGCAATCTACGGGTCATTTCTGGGTTGCTTATTATTGTCACAAAAGTCTTGCCGTATACAGTTATTGTCACTAGTGTCTTTCCATATTTCTTCATTCCTTTGTGTTTAGTTTCTTTTAGGTTTTTCCATTTTTTTATTTTGAAATCTGTTTCTAAGTTCTGTTTCCTGACTGCGTTCACACAGCCAACAGATCCGACCCAAGTTTTATTTTACGACATCTGACTTTTCCCAGCGTCCTGAGCGACCCAGTTCTGACTGGGTCCAGCCCAGTTCTGAGTTTGGATTATTTTAGGTGAAAATAAATTCGATATTTGAAGCATGTGAACGGTTTATTGACTTTTCCGTCGTTAATGTGAGACATTCAGCGGTTATCTGGGCCTTCTTCTTTCCTAATTCTAATCCACACACAACCGGATATTTGGGAAAATTTATACATTTATGTGTTCTAGTCTTTTATCCACATCAAACCAAAATATCACTAAAAGCAATTATTTATAAAAAATAAAATAAAAATCTGTGCAAAGTGAAGATTTCAGTGCTTAGTTTTCAGTCACAGGTTATGTTTTGGTTAAAAATGTCTCAACTGGAAAAGACAGACTGCATATTGAAACTTGCTGAATATTTTCCTGGAAAATACAAGTTAAAGTTTTCTGAAACTTCCAGGATATTTGATTTGTCGCTTAAACAATATTTTTTATTGACGTAACCCATTTAACTCAAACCAATATTGCATGATTAATCCTAAATTTCCGATACTTTTTATACTAAAACATACTTTAATAATATTTTTCTATAATTTTGTAAATATTTCAACATGCATGTCCTCTTGTATCCACCAGAGGGCGCTGCAGTCTAACTTTCCTCCTTTTAAAGTTGTTTCTGACATATTTTAGCTCAGGATTTGGAGCTGAAGGGTCAGCGGTGCATTCCCAGTAGATAAATATTCTTCTCCCAGGATCATCTGAAGTTCAAACTGTCAGATTTTTGCCTGAATCCAGTTTAATCCGAAGTTCTCCTCTTTAAAAGCTCGACCCTGGAAAATCCCAGGTCTGAGTCACTCGCAGCATCGCTCCTGTCTGGGCTTGAAGAGATGAGAACGAACCGCAGAGACACGTTGGACCTGCAAAGACTCGGCCGAGACGTAGAGGAGATAAACTGGAGCTCAGACTCATAATCAGTTCATCTATGAAGGGATGAACTTCATCCCTCTGAGCCTCTCGATGTTTATCAGGTTTCCTTCGTTGCCAAATTGCTGGAGGTTTAGGAGCAGAGAAAAGCTGAAACTGAAAATCTTGTTTTATTTCTTTAAGTTTTTCTTTTAGAAAATCAACATACACATTTTTACCAACATGATTTGTTTGTAAATCATGTTGGTTTCAAACAGAAACCACCAGGGTCAGAAGCTCTGCAGACCCCACACATGCTGGACATGCTGTGTTCAAAGTTTATATAATCATCTTATGAATATTTTGATATTCATCCTAACTTTTTGTTAAAAAGTATTAATTAATTTTTAAATCTGACTGACCCAAAAAATAAATATTTTTCATAAATTTCATTTTGAAAAAAAAATAAAGAAAGAAAGAAAAGAAGCTGACAGAGTCAAGTCGTAGAAATTAAATCCAACAAATGCTTAAAATCTGTAGAAAGTGATGGAAAAGTTCATTTATTTAATTATTATTTTATTTTATTATAACTTTGGTTTTGAGTTAAAACAGAAACGTTTCTAAATGCTGACGGCTCTGAATTTTTCGTGGTTTGACTCTAACTCTGACCTGCCAGTTCTTGTAAAGGATGAACCCGCCTAAATGAACATTTCCTTTCTGGTCATGAAAAACCCTATCTGTGGCATCAGAACCCGCCCAGCCCGGTTCTGCTCTGACTCACAAAAATTCAACATATTTATACTCAAAAGTAAAAAGAAAGCACTCAAGTAAGAATAAAATAATATTTGATAAAAAGTGCAATTAGCTGATCAAAATAAAAATCACACAGTAAAAGCTAAGAGGAAATTTTATGGATGAAAATTACAATTATTCATATAAGTAACAAGAAAAACATTAAAATGTTTCCAAATTGGTTTCCTTCCATATAAAACTTTAACAAAGGTGTCTGTGTTTGGTGAATTTTTGGTTAAAACATGTTTGGTTTCCAGTCAGCGGGTAGAAAATTCAGAAATTTTACACAAGTAAGAGTAAAGATACCTGATAATAAGAAGTACAGCAAAGTAAAAATACTCCTCAAAGTACATTAGTTCAGAAAGTAAATGTAAGAGGGTTTGAGTTTGTGGATGTTTGAGCGAAGGTTTGACAGGAAGCGAGCCGGAGGAGTTCAGAGCGTTTATCGACAGGCTGCAGCTCTCGCTGCGTCGCTGCCTGAAGGCGTGACGTGTTTCAGCCTGCAGGCCTCAGCCGCAGCGTTCAGAAGGTCTGACGCCACGCCTACAGCCGCCTCACGCTCTACCGGGACCCAGAAGTCAAACTCACTTCTCTTTCTGCTTCCTCCTCTCTCGGCCTCTCCCTGAGTTTCCTCTCTGTGTGTGTGTTTGTTTTCTCTGGTGTGTTTGAGGAGCTCAGGCGGGGATGGCGGAGCTGGAGGGGCTGGAGTTTGGGAAGTCGGACTTCGTGCTGCTGGATGAGGTGACGATGGAGCAGTTCATGGAGAACCTGAAGCTGAGGTGAGGACGTCAGATGTCAAAGGTGACGCCTGACTCTGAAATTAAAATAGATTTTCTATTGTTAAGGTAAATTGGTTAAAATGGTCAGAGCAGCTGGTCACACCGACACAGCTGGATGCCTGAGTCATTTCTGGGTTTTTATCAAAGTTTGAGTGACGTCTGCTTCTTGTTTCGCGCTTCGTTTGTAAATCTTCACCTCTCAGCTGAAGCCTCTGAATGGATATTTTTAGCCCTGATGTTCTGCCTGGCCTTTGTGGTTTTTATTGAGTTAATTTCTCAGTTTCTGCTGTTTTTAAAGTGCATGCCTGCTGCTTCAATGTCTGCATGTTTGGTTCTGAACTGTTCTGGTTCAGTTAAATTACCTGGAAACCTTCATTTAGTTACTTTACCCACTTTAAACATGCTATGAAATTATATTTTGATGAAAATTTTCACTTGTTTTGTTGTAATTCAGAGTTTTTCCAAATTAATAACATCCAATAATACCTAAAGTCTAAATATACCCCTCTGTTAGCTTCAGAGCAGCCATTTCAACCATAAAGTTTATTTTTGCAACAAAATAATAATAATGTAAAGCTGACATTCTAGACCAAATTCAGAAGATGTTATTTATCTGTAAAACGATTTGCGCTACAACGTGAAAAAGCATCAACCAGGGATGCTTGTAGGTGGACGAGGCCGCATAAAATCCGTCAGAGGGCTACAAATGGCCCCCGGGCCGCAGTTTGGGCACCCCTGTTCTGGAATAGTGCCGCTCATGGAGGCAGCAGATTTTTATCCACCATGTTTTTTGATTAAACTCTTCGGCTGGATGGATTTTTGCTCCCAATGTCAACCAATTGCTGTGATGCGTAACCATGGCAACAAGGTATTGCTGATTAGCATCTCAAAAACTTGAATAGCGGCTGAACTACGACTTTGAGGAGTTGAAAATGAGGCTCAGTGGATGCATACAGGAAGCTGAGAGCTTCTCTTCCAACAGGAAACAGGAAGTCTTTGGGAAACAAAATGGATGAACTTCAAAAATTCACCCAGACAGAGTTTTACCTGCATTATATCAGGAACTGCAGGATCTTATCCTCTACTCTAACATCTCTGCCTGACATTTTAACCAAACAGCCAGACGGATTTAAAGAGGAGTGGCAAAAGCAAAACGCAGACAATGTGGATTAGCAGAGCTAGCTAACAGCTGACGTCGACATCCAACACGAACATCGTCTCCGCTGCCCTCATGCTGAGCTGCTAGCATGACAGCAACTGTCTTCAGTCAGATGCCTCTTTAGAGCCGCTGCAAGACTGACTGCTACTGGAATCCTTCTTTTAACCCAGCAGTACCCATTCTGCTGGGTTCTGCTGGGTTCTGCCGGGTTCTGCTGGGTTCTGCCGGGTTCTGCCGGGTTCTGCCGGGTTCTGCCAGGTTCTGCCGGGTTCTGCCGGGTTCTGCTGGGTTCTGCCGGGTTCTGCTGGGTTCTGCCGGGTTCTGCCGGGTTCTGCTGGGTTCTGCTGGGTTCTGCCGGGTTCTGCTGGGTTCTGCTGGGTAGTTCTGGAGCAGCAAAATAAACAAACTGGGAAATGCAAACAGGATTTTCCAGTGTTTTCTGTTCATGATGAAATTTTATCGGAGTTGGAGGAAAATAATCAGAGTTTTGGACATCAGACCTTTTCTTCTCCTCACTTCGTTTCCTTTCAGTTTTACTTTGTGCTTGAATCTGGGGGATTTTGGTTCTTTTGTCATTATATTTTTCCAGATTTCTTTCATTTTCAGAATGATTTTCTGCATTGGTCTCATTTCTGCATTGGTCGGTCCTCTGGGTTATTCCCTGTTTGTTGACCAGATGATCAGATGGTCTGTGAAGTATTGATGTTTAGTTAAAATATAGCCTCTTGACCTTTATTTAACACTTTATACCATTATTTTACCCCCTTACATGTTATTTACTGACCTGTTGGTCATTTATAAGACAGACCAACACAAATTTGTGTTTATTTTCCAAATTGAAGAATAATAACACATAGTTTTAAAACACAGTTTTCAACGTGTTTTGCAAATGAAAATCATTCTTTTCTCTGATTCCCCTAAATAAAGTTCGACCAACACTGCAAAAACTCAAAATCTTACCAAGTATTTTTACACTCAAAATAAGACAAAACTAATTTCCATGTAGCTTTTCAGCAACATTTAGAAGCCTATTTTTAAGTAAATGATTCCTTAATATTTATAAAAAGTATTAGTATTACCTAATTTAGTCGTAATTATATCTACTTAAAAACATCACAGCGTGACAGATAATCCTAAAATATCGCAGTTTGGTTTGTGAGCATAATCATCACTTATTTTTTTAAACTTTATTTCTCAACATAAAACACGATGATCTATTTCGTCATCAGTTCACTTGAATGTTCCGAAAGCATCAATAACCACAACGTTTGTCAGAAACGCATCACCACTTCCTCAAATTTCTGGAAGATATTTTGGCTTTTTCAATGAATTTAAGCCCCGAAGCTCCGTTTCAGCCTGCAGTTAGCAGAGCAGCAGAAAAGTCAGATGTTGTATCATTTACTAATTTGATCGTAGTTTGTTCCTCTCAGCTCAACAAACCCACAGTGAGCTGTGACTCTCTTCACAACGCGGCTTTCGTTTCCTGTCACTGGTGTTCAAATGTGTCATTTCCTGTCATCTTGCATGACATCAAGGTGTGTGATGTTCTCTGGAGCGTTTCTAGGGGGGCGGTGGAACCGAAGTCCTGCAGAAAATCAATGTTTGGTTAGAAGGAAAACCAACAGGTGTGTCGCTGTTCATGAGGAGAGGATTACAGATTAACTTACATGTTTTTTCCTCACTGTCTAAGTTAAATCAAACCAAACTTTTCTTGTTTTTGGTTAGTTAAAATGAGCAAAAAATATTTGTGTTTCATAATTTGCCATTAATTTATTTATTAAAGCTGCAGTGTGTAACTTTTATAAAAACAATATATATATTTTTACATATTTATTGAGACTGTCAGCATGTTGTGACAATTTATTAGACAAATAACCCTGGAAAAAATCAGGTGAATCAGCCTTCCCCAAGTAACAACCAATCAGAGCCAGGAGGCGGGGCTTAGTGCTGCCAATCAACATTTACTCAGGTAACAGTAGAGATATGTCATAATAAAATTACTAAAGTAAAAGTAAAAAGTACAGCGTAGTAAAAATACTCCTAAAAGTTTCAAAAAACTTACTCAACTAAATGTAACTAGTTACTACTCAACTCTGATGATTATCTCAATAATCAGCCCTATTTATTTGCCAGTTAGCCTATCAGAAGGCTCCGAAGCCATGACATCATCAGCTGGGCTTCCTGCCGTCGTTTAAAGAGACAGTAACCGTGTTTTGGTCTGCGGCGGCTCAGGTTCGAGAAGGGCCGGATCTACACCTACATCGGGGAAGTGGTCGTGTCCGTCAACCCGTACAGACAGATGGACATCTACGGCAAAGACGCCATCGACGCGTACCGCGGCCGGGAGCTGTACGAAAACCCGCCGCACCTGTACGCCGTGTCTGACGCCGCCTACAAGGCCATGAAGAGGCGGGCCAAAGACACCTGCATCGTCATCTCAGGTATTCCTCCAATCCCGCTGCACACACGTTTCCAATTACATCTGTAAAGAGAAAAAAAATTATTTAATGTCATATTTTAACATTTTGATACAGGAAAATAGAGTTGGGAATTTATCGTATCTTTTTAGGGTGTTTATTTATTTTACTTTAATTTAACCTAAAATGATCTAATATAGGGTATTAATATACAAATTAGGCAAAATTTACCTTTCAAAATTTTATTTTATTTTTTAAATAAAAATTATATATATAGACATATATATTTGCAAAAAATAGAAATTTTCAATTTGAAATCACCAATTTGAAAACAATTAGCGGTCACATTTTTTCATTTAAAAACTGACTATTTTCATAGAGCAAAGAAGAAAAGAACAATTTATTGTAGGTTCTTTAAAGGAGGTCAGGTTTCTAACTTTCTGTTTTACATTTTGTTAGTTTAGAAAAATGTTTTCAGTCTCAGCAACAAAAAATGAGGAATTTCTCATAAAATCCTGTCTTTAGATCAGTGACTGGGTGTCCAAATCTGTTGAGTTAAAAGTTGCTGGATGCTTGCAGCCATATTTAATATGATATTAAATAAAAGTAAAAAATGTGGCTATTATAGAATTTTTTTAATGAACATTTTCCATCTAAGAAAATCTCATCTTAAAAATATATAGAAAGTTTTTACTTGCACCAAATCCATCTTCTTCATTTTCATTTTACATCAAATTATTCCAAGGGCCACAAATGGCCCCCGAACCACACTTTGAGAAAGAATTAAAAATTCATTTAAAAAGCCCAATTTTTAATGAAAAGCTCAGATAAAAGGCTTTTTATTTCTTTTATTCGCACTAAATACATTTTCTGAGTGATTTCACCAACATTTTTTTGTTATTAAAGTTTTTATTATTTTTTAGAACATATGTATATAATCCCTCCCAGCCCTCCCCACCCCCTCACAAAACAAAACAAAATAAAACAAAACAAAGCAAAGCAACCAGGTCAGCGCATATCAAATCAGTAAAAGTTTCACAGAAAACCGGCACGTATAAATATCCTCGATGGCAGCAGAAACATCCATAGCAAACAGAAGTTTACAGTAAACAATACTCTCAAAGCAGCAGTTCATCAGAGAAGTCCACTTGTCCCAGCACTGCAAGAAAGGAAACAGCCCCAGGACCTCCGGAAGCCCTCCATATCACCATCCAGTCTAGCCAGCATTTGTTCATAAGACACTATTTCCAACATTAGTCCCAACCAGCTTTTAACATTCGGAACAGTTGAAGATTTCCATAGTCTGAGGATTATTCTGGCAGCCGCGACCGTCCCCACCTGCACCACCGTACCCTGGTGTTTAGACATATCAGGCATCACTGTTTGATCCCCCAGTAAACAGAGTCTTGGTGACATGGGTATCCCCACACCTATCCACTTTCCAATAT